>VDFB02000008.1:26124559-26174480 GCA_007258455.2 Sequoia sempervirens | reverse complement strand
TGCAACCAGGTTCAAGTATTCAAGTTTTATCAAGAAACTATCTCCAATAAGCTCATTCTACCAAATCTTGATCAATTTGGTGTGATTGAATTCGTTAGTCCTTACTCAAATATACATTCTTGTTTCCTCGGTCGACATGACCCCATGAGGGATCGATGAGAAGGTGCCCATAGGGTCATCTTCAAAAATATTCAAGGAATATTTCCTATAGGATGGTTTGGGTCTCTCCAACACTTTAACAACCATAGGGGTTTCCATTCTACCCAATTTCAAATTCAAACAACTCAAATAACATGAACCACAACTGCGGAGTAAAGTAAAATACCTCTTTCTTCATGATGAACCAGAACTAGGGTTTGCATAGTTTGAACTCCAAATAACTTAAGGAATGCTCCAAAAATCTCTTTGAAATCTTCAAATGCATGAGTGATTAAAATTCCTTACACATTTTTCTTTATAAAATAATGATTTTCCCTAACTCGCATTAAATGCGGAAGATTTCAAAAAGCTGCTAAAAACTCTTCTTCTCTGCTAAAAAAAACCCTAATTTGTTTCGAAAAAGATCATTCCTTCATATTTTCTTCGAGTTCCACTTGCATAACCTTTAGCTTATCCATTCTCACAACATATCTTCATGCCTGTTAGGTTTCAAAAATGCTGGTTTGAAACCACAAGAGGTTTCACAACTCTTGATACATTTTTTGCTAACGTACAAGACTGATTAATGCAATTGTATCTTCTTCTCTTCAGGTTCTTCTAGATCTAGGTGGTTATAACTATATGGATGAGCAGATTTAGGTGATGTGTTTCCTATTTTGGCAATCTATCCATGCTGGCAATTGAGAGTGGAGAGACGAAATCCTAATTTGGTATAAAGTGTATAAGCAATATCAAGGTAAAATTCAATATGTTTAGTTAACAAATGTGAAGTTTGAATTTGGTATGATAAAACTAAATAAAAATGGGTGAGACCAGTGCCTTGTTGGGTAAAACGAAGTCAGATGAGAGTCAAAGATAAGTGGTTGATATTTGGAAGAAATATTAACTGTTTGGGATATCAATATTGGTTTACAGCTTGTATAAACATGCAAGAATATAATTATCAGATTCTTCTTAGTGATCCAAATGACAATTCCAAATGACTATGAATGACTAGAAGGATTTAATCTTTACTTAAAAGAACCAATTAATCATGTCACACAAGTACAACAAATGTGCATTGATAAATTGACTATATACTTGATATATCAATTTAAATAACAGAGAAATATCAACCTTGGAGACAACCTAATAATAATTTCAATTAATCCAACAAAAAATTGATACGAGTATAACACCATAAAATCAAAGATCTTTCATTGATTCCTCAAAAAATTCATACATGCAACATGGTTCTTTGAAATGTAAACATTATATCTAATTCTATTCGCCTGTAAGTTTTTTTTCTATCTCTAATCTAATCATTTCAAATGGTCTTGCTCTCTCTTATTTATACGAGAGGCAACCAATTTTAGATCAAACGACACGTCCTTTAATTATAACTAACAACAATTAAACATAAAAATTAAGCTTTGTTTAGCCATAAGTGATCTTTTGACAAATGATCCAGATAATCCCGTCTTTGATGAGTATCAACATCTCCTAATGTATTTCTGACTACTATCTTTGTGCTCACCATTTTCTCATTCTTCTCACATGCTTCATCCAATGTCGAGTCTTTTCCTGTAGCCATTTCCAGAATCCTTTGCAACACCAACTCATATTCCTCAATCCATTTTTCCTTCTCTTTTGTTTCTCCATCCTTTTCAAACAACACTAGTATTCCTTCTTTTGTGACATCAATTATCCTTTTTTATCTCCTTGAAGTTCATCATGGTAACCTCTGTGCTTTTTCATGGTTTCCTTAGTAGTATTGATAGCCTCATTCTCATGAGGATCCCTCTTTTGTATTTCCTGAAACTTCTCTTGGATTCTGTCACTAACTCGGCTATGCTCCTATTCTGCAACATAATTCTTTGAGTGAATTCCCCAAAGCTTGCTCAACCAAATCATCAAGTTGGCCTCTCTCTTTCTAATCATTGCAAAATATGTATCAAATTTTCCTTGAGAGTACACATCTGACCCTTCCCATTTGTTCCTTGTTTGAGAGCTTTCTCCTTACATCAATATCCTAGTGGATCCTTTTAATGTGTTTTCAAACATATCCTTCAAGCGATCATTTTCCCTAAGTATCCTTTCATTATTTATTTTTTACATTTCCTTTTCTTTTATTGAAATTTGGATCTACGCTTTAATTAGCTTGGAAACATTTATGCCAATCTCAATTGTAGCCACAAGATCAACTTCTCCAACTTTTAATTTCATAACATGTCCAAAATCCTTCTCAGTTCCAATAACAATAGACTTCTTATGTGGTGGATACAAGGCCTAGGTCATAAGAGAACCTTCATCAGGGCTATACTTTGACCTTGTGTACACTTTTGTCACTCCCTCAGGGCTAAGCTTATGTGTATCATTATTGTCCTTCAAGAAATTGTCAAAAACTAGAGCAAAATTCAGATCCAAACCTGGGAAAATCATGACACCTAAATCTTCTAACAATTTTCTCCCTTTCTCTGAAGTCATCTCTTTTATTTCTTTTTCCACACTTGATTTCAAATTATTCAACAATTGCTCCACATTATTCAGTGTTATATTTCCAATAGATTCTCTTATGGATTTTCCCTTATGTTTATATAAGAAAGCTCTGAATTCTGGAGATTTCATAAAACTCATCATAAGCTAAAAAATATCTATAAGCCATTAGCCTCATGTATGTCGCTAAACTTTCTCAAATTTTTGGTTCTCTAGGAGGAAGCTTATAATCCTTAGTCTTCAATCTGGAGATCTTGTTAGTTGAACCCTGCAATCCCTCATCACCAAATGCCTCATCTCTAGAAGATAACAATTCTATATCTTGTGTCTCTTTCATTTTTTGTTCTACTGCCTTATTATGTTCATCAACAACCCTCTCAACTTCTTTTTATTCCAAATTTCTTATCATATCATCAATTTGATAAGGTATATGATCATACCCTGATAAATTCATCTTTTTCCTTGCAATTTCAATGTATCCCTTCATATCAAAACCTTTCCATGGTGGAGCTCTCTTCAAATTAAAATGTAATAGCTTATTCAGGATCAGATCATACCCTTCCTTTCACAATATGGTGAAATCTCCAAAGCACAAAGTGCTTGGCATAAATGCCTCTTTTCCAAAGGAACTTAAATTCATTACACTTGAATAATCCATTTGCCTAACAATTTCCAGGTAGGCAATTCTATCAGGCACCGTTTTAGGAAAAATGAATGGTATATCTTAAAAACCATACACTCTGATCACAATAGCATCCAAAAAGCAATACCAATCCCCCCAATTATGACCAATAGGTCCATTGAAATCTTTAGGTCTGAGGAACCTCTTAATCTCATCAGACAATGTATAATCACAAGGATTATTGAAAAAATCTATATAATGGCTTAACAAAGTATTCTTCAAAATGCACAAAACTTGAATTGGCATACCTGCTATCCCAAATAGCAATCCATAACTAAATTGGTAACAATTTACCCTCCCTATCAAACTATGTAATCCTTAACTCATCTAACCACATTCCCAATTCTTGTCCATAATACATAGATATATGCATAAAAACAGAGTAATGTTTGAAATGCAAAACAGGGGATCCATTTTTTATTGCCATTAGCCCTGAATCAATTCCTTTCAAGATGTATGAAGCATAGTCAAAGGTTTTGGCATTGTGATACTAAAAATTAGTTGTAATTACCATTGGTACAATAGACATAAGCTCAGGAGCTTCCAAACCCAACACCTGACATACTGAGAAGTATGTATATTTCAAATTGGGCTCAAATAAGTGTAGATGAAATGGAGGGCCATCATTGTCATCCAGTGGAATTAGACTTCCATACTTCCTAGGTCTATGCAACGAAAATCTCGAGCCCCTATATGTGGTATCCATTCTCCAGAATTCCCTCTCTAAATTCTCATGCACAATGGCTTCGTCACATGTGCCTTCCAAATTAAAACTTCACTAATTGCACCTTCTAACATATATATGAAAGGCTTACCTAATGAATTGAAAATAGCTTTGAGTTTTGGATAATAATGGGTAGCTAAGAGTTTCAGTAGTTCCACATCCACAAACACATTTGGGACAACTAGTTTTCCTAGGTTGAATTTCCAAGGATTGCACACTGGTTCAAACCTCTCCCTCCTATGATAGTGGAAGGTAAATAATTCATACCCCAAAATTGAAGTCCACATATCCCCTATGTGTCTTCACCTATCCTCAAATTTCTCCACGTCTTCCCTAAGTTGTGCAAAATGCCTACCTTTAGGTCCTGAGCCAGGTAGTTGGTCGATAAGATCTTGATTCAATTTTCTTTCAATTGTTTCTGATTCATCCATATTCTTAGTCTTTTGCTTCTTTCCCCTAGAATGACTACCATCACCCTACCTTTTTCTACCTTTTGCATTTCCATAGCTTGAACCTTCCAGTTTTATTTTATCAAATTGACAGAATTGAAATACGGATGCAGAAAATTCACAAGCTTACTTGAAAATATCTTGTTGCACAAAATTATCTAGCTCCTGTCTGTTCTCTTATTCCTCTTGCCATCAATTCTGAAAATTCTCCTTAATTATTCTTCTTTGATTCAGAAGATCATCTATACAGTGTGTATTCATGTAGCCATTAATGTCCAGCTCTGAGCACAAGTGTAGCAAGTTTTTTGAATTCACTGCTGTTAGATCAAATGATTATATCGACAAGATATTTTAAACTCTAGACAATCTATACGTTTGAATCAAGCCAAATATTCATTAGGCACCTTATATGGTCGGAGAGACCGATTTTCACTCCTACCAATGAAATTTTGATCCTTTTGTATTTCCATTGACAAGAGAATAGGTATCATTGAAAGATTTGAAAACTACACCAACGTTGCAAGTCTCCCCGATGTATTATCCCCCTCCTTCCGATGAATCCACAAGACTCTCTCCGATGAAATTCTATCGGCGAGACATATGGAGTCAGGAAAAAATTTGAAACTTATTTCGATAGCACATGTCTCCCTGACATGTTTCTCTTGTGCTTCATCGATGAGAAAAAGTGAGTATTGTAATTAGGAGAAAATCAGATATAAAACCAAAATAGAAATATATCAAATCCTAACTAGCACAATAGAGTACGAGCAAGCATGAAAATCACAATAACGAATGAATGCAAACTGAAATCCACACTAAACTCGATTTATCTCCATTGCTCTTCTTCACCTACATAAGTATGCAAGGTTTTGAAGGTTGATTATTGGAGGAATGTTGGTTGCTCAATTCAACAACATAACAACTTGATGAAAATGACAAATGGAGAATGATAGAGACAGATGGATGGAAGATTGAAGAATGATTTTGACATAGTGAGGATGCTTGAAGAATCAACCCCCCCTAAATGGATTGTGAGAGGCTATATTTATAGAGCCTTGATGTGGATGGAGATAAGATTTGATAAGATTCGATAAGGATTTGATTTTTTGTTTTATTTGATCAAGGAGGAAATAAAGCAAGATAAGATAAGATGGGAAAAGATAGAAAGATTTTGATTCTCTTTTAAAGAAATAAATCCTGGAAAAGATGAGAAGGATAATTGATGAACTATCTAATTAAATAAATTAATTAGATACACATGAGTTTCAATTTTGGAAAGAAAGCGAAAAGATTTTTTAAAGATTTTATTAATTAAATAAATATTTGATTTATTTAATTAATGTTGAATTTATGATTTCATCAATTAAATCATATAAATTATTTAGTTAACATTAGAAGAATTAATAGAAATGATTTAATTAATTAAATAATATAAATTATTTAATTAACATTAGAGGAATGGATGGATTATGATTAGGAGGGGAATAAATGAAATTCTAGTAAAATAAATAAGATTTATTTAACTAATTAGATGATGACATGGGTACCTAGGGAAAAACATACTACAAGATGTCTAAATGATGCAATGTTGTGACAAAGTGTTGTAAGAGGACATTTTTGGGTGTCTACATTTTCCCCTCTTTGAGATGATGTTTGAGATGATGAGATTTGTGTCGAGTAACATCATTTCAAAGAAGCTAAGGTGTGGATAGAGGAAAATGGATGATGATATCAGAATATGATGATGATGGAATGATGATGCCCCCTCGAGAGGATAGGTGGGTTGGACAACATGGGTAGGCTCTTGAAATGAAAGGGATGGGTCAAGAACTAAAGATGAAGGAATGGATAGAAGAAGTGAAGGATGCATTATGCTGTAATGAAAGTGAGTAACCATGATGTTTGATTTAGAACTAGACGTTATGCACCAAGGTATAAGGACCAAGGTGATGATGTGTCTCGTGTCCCAGCGTAATACAACCTTGTCTAGACGTATGAGGAAGTAGACTTAGAGCATTAAAGTATTAATGCAAAAAAAGGTATGATGTGACCTTAGATGCAAAGGATAGTGCAAAAAGCTACTCCAACATACATAAGATATGAATATTAGCTAGAATGATATGGATTTGATACAAATGCAAGATAAAATGATAACACACACAAGCGAGCATGCACAAATGATACAAAATCAAACAAGGAATTGCCCCTGTCAAGTTGTAAACCGATGATTAATTGATTGATTGATGATGATGATAGTGTTGTCATTGTGGGGAATGATATATCCCTAGATCAACACAAGGATGATTGATAATTGACTGATTGACTTGGATTGATGATGATAGTGTTGTCATTGCAGGGAATGACATATCCCTAGATCAACACAAGGATGATGATAATTGATTGATTGATTGGGTTAACAACAAGATTAGGATCAAGACCAAAGGATGTGATTGGATAATTTGACAAGATTGATCGACTTGATTGGTATGGATTAAGGATTGACTTGCATTTGGATTATTGCTTGGATTGATTTGATTGATTTGAAGAAATGATTTGTAATGATATGATGATTGATTGGATGACATGATGTGATGAATTGAATAGAAGAATCGATGTGATTGGAATGATTTAGGTTGAAGTGATTTGATTGATTGATTGAATTGAGGAATTGATTTGATTGGAATGATTTTGATTGATTGGATTGATAAAGAAATGAATTTATTTGATGATAATGATTAGATTGATTAGAAGAAGTGATGTGGTTTGATTTTATTGCTTGGATTTTTGTTGGCTATTTGATTTTTTTTTGTCTTTTTTTTAGGACCTTTTTCCATTTTTTTGTAATTTTGGGGATATTTTGATATATTTTTTTTGGATTTTTGAAATGTTTTTTTTGGACTTTTGAAATGTTTTGATTTTTTGTTTTTGAAATGTTTTTATTTTTGGATTTTTAAATGTTTTTATTTTTTTGGACTTTTGAAATGTTTTGAGGTGTCAAAGGATGAAAATTTGAGTAGCCTTTGTGCTAGACACTAATGACAAGAGGAAAACCAAGTCTAGGTGCAAGGGTGGGTGATAGGAAAAGGGATAAAAGGCTCATGATGGATGGATGGTATGGATGTATGCATAATAAGAGAGCAAGGATGTGATCGCCAAAGACTATGTCGCATATGAATAACATGCGCCATTCTAGGTACGAGACTTAGGATTTCTCTAAACAAAATGTATGACAATAGGATAATGATATGATTGGTTTAGATAGGATGAGGTATGTCAAGAGATAATCTGATATCCACAGTTTTCTTTCTTACTGGAACCAATTTTGAGACCCATGTTGAATGTGTAATGGGTTTGATAATGCTTCCATCTATGAGTTTTCCAGCTCCTCTTGCATCTTAGGTTCCAGAGTTGGGTTAATAGGAATTTGTTTTTTCCTGAATGGTTTTATATCTGCTTTTAATGGAATCTCATGTTGGAATAAATCCTCTCTTTATTCCTTGAGATCTTGATAGGACCACACAAACACATGCTTGTACTTTCTTAACAGTGTAATTAGTGTTCTTCTAATTGTTGGACTTATTTTCTTTCCAATATATACCTTTTTTGGTGCTAACTTAGTCCCTAGATTGATTTCTTCAATATATTCTCTCTTGACTAGTGTCTTCTTCATGAGAGAACAATCATTTCCATTATATACCCTTTCTAGTGCCACAAGCCCTTTGGGGAGTTTGTTGGTTTTAAGCTGCAAAACCTATTTTCCAAATACAGTCTATTTCCCATCTACCTCTTCAACAAAGGCATTAAAGTCGATATCCTGAGCTTCATACCGATTTATACCATGGAGGAATTTTATGAGATTAGTGTCATCATTGAAAACTTTCCAACTATAGATATTATCAGGGATAACAGGCCTTGTTTTGAATTCAACTTGAGATACTCCAACCAAGGTGATATCATCTCTTTTTAGGGCTCTATTAGCTAGGAAATCTATCATCAAATTTTATGATCTATCTATCCATTCAATTGTAAAAGCATCAAATAATTCAATTGTATCCCACGCAACATTTCTATATTGTTTTAACATTTTAATTTTTGCAACATATCTCAATCTAATTTTTGAAATGATCAATTATGAATCTCCCAGAATAGTTAGCAGCTAAATCTTGTATTTGACAACCATATTTAAACCAATTGGCAGAGCTTCATATTCTGCCATGTTATTTGTTAATTCAAAAGTTAACAAAAATGAATATTTGAATGTGATACGTTCCGGTGAAATAAAACATACCCCAACTCCATTGCTTTCCTGACTACATGCTCCATCAAAATACATTTTCCACGCACCATATTCATTCTTGGAAACATGTCTATCAATCAGTTTAGTATTTGTTAATTTAGGCTGAGAGGGCTCTATTCTAAAGTTCCCTAAATCAACATCACAAAACCAATTTAGCTGCTCTTGAGGAACATAATCCATAATCCAATTCATTCTTGGTTCTTTATATAACTTAACTTCTTCACTATTGATTGGTATTGTGGCATATGACAAGTCAAACTGTATGTTCCCTCCAACTACTATAGTCCATTGTCTTGACAAAAGCATTCCAAAATGAGGAGGTATAACAATCATAGTTATGTCTATATTGTAAGTTGCTTGTGGATAAGTAGCCAACTTCACCTCTACATATTTTATAACTCCTACCACTGGAATAGGTCTGCTATCCATAGCATAACATTTTCCACCAACAATGTCTACCCACATCCCAAGTTGTTTCATGACCCCCACTGGCATGATGCTAATAGCAACACCTAAATCTATCATAAAATTCCTTACTAGCTTGTTATTTATGAGTAACATATTAAAAAATGGATCAATTTGTGGAGGGTTCATCAATGCATCACCTAAGCAAACCTCGGGGACTTTTACCTCTTCTTTCTTATTACTGATCTTAGTGGTCCCCTTGTTTTCAAGGTTTGTGTTTTTATCATTCCCACTAGATATCAACTGAATAGCACTATCCCTATACTCTTTAATCTTCATCATTTCAAGCAATGGGAAAGACATTTCCACCTGGGATAAAGCTTATGTAAAATCAAAAGAGGCACCTTTTGTTTTGATCATCTTCCTTTGCTCTAATGACTCTCCTTTGTTCTCCTCCTTTTCTTTTTTTCTTGTTTGATTAGACTTATGCTTGTCCTTATGCAATTCTTTATTTTCCTCCTTATGAACATGCTTTTGTTCATTCTTACCAGGTTGCTTATTTTCTGTCTTTTTTAAAGCTCCCTTTGTTTCTTTCTTATCCTTCACAAATATCCCCCTTGGAACACCTTCATTGTCATTTACTATTTTTTTCCTCAACCAGTATTTTCTTTTGGCTTGTTCTACTGTAGTGATGGTTAATTTCTTTATCTCTTCCTCATTTGGTCTTCTTATATTGCATTTATCTGACTGATATGGTGCACTAGGAGAACTTTGTTCATCATTGCTTTCTTCATGATCATAAAAGACTTGTTGTTTTTCCATATGGAAATTGTACCTTTGGTGATCAACATGATACTCATAGCCTCCTTCTTCTGAAGTTGAATATCCCTGCTCAACGGGATGAAGTGTATGGGAAGTCAAATGAATTGTGTGATCTTCTTCATTATTATCCACTGGAATCTCCTCTTCTTGTATTAATTGAGCTAAAATACAATGGTTAGGAGAATGTGGCAAGTCACAAAATTGACACCAAGGATTATTGTTTACCATGTACGCTCCTATCTTTTTCAAAGGATCAGGGGTTTCCTTACTTTTAGGCCTATCCATCACAGGCTTTCCATCCTTCTAGTTTGTACTATAAGGCATATCATGCAACCTAGGCCTTTCATTCCTGTATGTATTTTCTTTCCTATGTTGAGGATTATTGAAGTGTTGGGGGACCCTAGGATTATCTCTCTTACTAAACATCCCAACATCCTTTCTATTGTTTTCAATAGTCAATGCTATCTTCCGAGCTTCAACTAAATCTACGGGGCACCTATTTCTAAGCTCATATCTAGTCTTTGGATCGAATGCTTTCAGATAAATGCTCAATGTTGCAGGGTCAACCAACTTAGACCCCAATGGTATCTTGTTATGTAATTTGGAGAAATTTTGGTTGAATTCATAGACTGATTCATTTTGATTTTTCTAGATACTTATTAGTTCAAGCAAGGAAAAATATGGTGCACACTGGTTCCCGTACTGTTCAAGAAACTAATCATAAAACTCTTGAATGGAATCAATAGAGGCTGTTGGTAAAGTATTAAACCAATCTCTCACTTCTTCAATTAATGACATCATGAACAACCTCATTTGTACATCTTCATACTGCATATCCAGATCTTGAATAAAAAAATTGAAATTCCTCAAGTATTCCTCACCAGTGACTGCAATACTTCTTGTGAATTTTGGGACAAGACCTCTCCAACTATTTTCCATAGGGTAAGGATATATTTGGAATCTTTCCAAATCAAATTGTTTGATCATGGTTGTGTATGGTTGAGGAGGTGGGTTCTGAGGATGTTGGTATTGATATAATGGATTATTATATTGTACTTGGGGTGGTGGCACATATTGTTGGCCATGGGGTAGTTGAGCATTTGGATGTTGTAATGGATTTTTAGGTGGAACATATGAAGGTCTGTATTGATTCCCTGATTGGTTTTGTTGTGCTTTTGGTGGATTTGGAGGTCCTACAATATTATTCCCTTTCCTATGAGGTGGTACATATTTAGGGAGGTGAGCTATCTAAGCATTATGTTGGGCCTTTTGCAGCTTCAAATCTTCTATTTAGTTTATCACTTGGAGCTTCTATTTGTATTCTACTTTTGATCTTTCCATTTCTTGTCTTTCATACTCCAGGTGTGCATCTAATTCCTCCCGAGTCATGAACTCATAATTATCTTCAGGGGCTACATTATTAACAGGCTCATTTTAATTTCCTTTTGTTCCATGATCATATTCATGTTGTCTCCTAATTCTTTCTACCTCAATTTCAGCCTTGAATTTTTCCTCTTTATGAGGATCTAACTTATAAAAAGGATTCATTTTTTCTTCAGGAGTGCATGGTTCTCCAGTTGAGCTATTTTAATTTGTCAATGTATTGTAGCGATTATATGTCTCAAAATGTGGTTTTGATGTTTTATCCTTATTTTTCATGCACATTTCATCAGACACCTTCTTACCTTTATCATTATTATGTGTCCATTTACTATTGTCACTAGGACCTCCTTTATACAAGGATCTTCTACCTTGCATATTGTGAACTATTGTGATAGTCTGATGTATTTTTTATTTTATTAGAGTCGCCACTCACTTATATGGAAGTGAGAAAATTTTATAACTTCTTATTCCCAACAGATTCTTGTGTAAGATTTTTGACTCTATGACGAAGGCCCTAACTCTGAGTTGACTGCCCAATGGAGTCGCCAAACTGTTAGGTCTAAAAAATGTTGGTTTGAAACCACAAGAGGTTGCCAAGCTCTTGATACATTTTTGGCTAATGTACAAGACCAATTAATGCAATTGTATCTTCGTCTCTTCAGGTTCTGCTAGAACTAGGTGGGTATACCTATATGGATGAGCAGATTTAGGTGATGTGTTTCCTATTTTGGCAATCTATCCATGATGGAAATTGAGAGTGGAGAGACGAAATCCTAATTTGGCATGAATTGTATAAGCAATATTAAGGTAAAATTCAATATGTTTAGTTAACAGATGTGAAGTTTGAATTCGGTATGATAAAACTAAATAAAAATGGGTGAGACCAGTGGCTTGTTCAGTAAAACGGAGTCAGATGAGAGTCAAAGATAAGTGGCTGATATTTGGAAGAAATTTTAACTATTTGGCATATCAATATTGGTTTACAACTTTTATAAACATGCAAGAATATAATTATCAGATTCTTCTTAGTGATCCAAATGACACTTCCAAATTACTGTGAGTGAATAGAAGGATTTAATCTTTACTTGAAAGAACCAATTAATCATGTCACATAAGTACAACAAATGTGCATTGATAAATTGAGTATATACTTGATAATTCAATTTAAATAACAGAGAAATATCAACCTTGGAGACAACCTGATAATAATTTTAGTTAATCCAACAAACACTTTATACCAGTACAATGCCACAAAATCAAAGATCTTTCGTTGATTCCTCCAAAATTTCATACATGCAGCATGGTTCTTTGAAATCTAAACATTATATCTAATTCTATTTGCCTATAAGTTTTTTTTCTATCTCTAATCTAGTCATTTCAAATGGTCTTGCTCTCTCTTATTTATACGAGAGGAAACCAATTAGATCAAACGACATGTCCTTTAATTATAACTAACAACAATTAAACAAAAAAATTAAGCTCTTTTTAGCCATAAGTGAACTTTTGACAAATGATCTAGATAATCCCATCTTTGATGAGTATTAGCATCTCCCAATGCATTTCTGACCACTATCTCCGTGTTCACCATTTTCTCATTCTGCTTGCATGCTTCATCCAATGTCAAGTCTTTTCCAGTAGCCATTTCTAGAGTCTTTTGCAACACCAACTCACATTTCTCAATCCATTTGGCCTTCTTTTTTGTTTTTCCATCGTTTTCAACAATTGCTCCTCATTTTTCAGTGTTATATTTCCAACATATTCTCTTATGGATTTTCCCTTTAGTTTATATAAGAAATCTCCAAATTCTGTAGATTTCATAAACTCATCATCAGCTACAAAATTTCTATGAGCCATTAGCCTCGTGTATGTCTCTAAAATTCTCCAATTTATGGTTCTCTAGGAGGAAGCTTATAATCCTTAGTCTTCAATCTAGAGATCTTGTCAGATGAACCCTAAGATCCCTCATCACCAAATGCCTCATCTCTAGAGGATAAAAATTCTATATCTTGTGTCTCTTTCATTTTATGTTCTACCGCCTTATTATGTTCATCAACCCTTTCAACCTCTTTTTCTTCCAAATTTCTTATCATATCATCAAATTGATAAGGTATATGATCATACCCTCCTAAATTCATCTTTTCCCTAGAAAAGTCAATGTATCCCTCTGGATCAAACCCTTTCCGTGGTGGAGTTCTCTTCAAATTAAAATGTAATAGCTTATTCAAGATCAAATCATACCCTTCCTTTCACAATATGGTGAAATCTCCAAAGCACAAAGTGCTTGGCATAAATGCCTATTTTCCAAAGGAACTTAAATTCATTACACTTTAATAATCCATTTGCCTAACAATTTCCAAGTAGGAAATTTTATCAGGCACCGTTTTAGGCAAGATGAATGGTGTATCTTCAAAACCATACACTCTGATCACAGTAGCATCTGCAAAGAAATACCAATCCCCCCAATTATGACCAATAGGTCAGTTGAAATATTTAGGTCCGAGGAACCTCTTAATCTCACCAGACAATCCATAATCACAACCTAGATGATTGAAAAATTTGTATAATGGCTTAACAAAGTATTCTTCAAAATGCACAAAACTTGAATTGGAAAACCTTCTATCCCAAATAACAGTCCATAACTGAATTGGTAAGAATTTACCCTCCCTATCAAACTGTGTAATCCTTAACTCATCTAACCACATTCCCAATTCTTGTCCATAATACATAGATATATGCATAAAAATAGAGTAATGTTTGAAATGAAAAATAGGGGATCCATTTTTATTGCCATTAGCCCTGAATCAATTCCTTTGAAAATGTATGAAGCATAGTCAAAGGGCCTGGCATTGTGATACTGAACATCAACTGCAATTACCATTGGTACAATAGACATAAGCTCAGGAGCTTCCATCCCCAACACCTAACATACTGAGAAGTATGTATATTTGAAATAAGGCTCGAATAAGTCTATATGAAATGGAGGCCCATCATTGTCATCCAATAGAACCAGACTTCCATCCTTCTTAGGTCTATGCAATGATAATCTCCAACCCCTATATGTGGTATCCATTCTCTAGAATTCCATCTCTAAATTCTCATGCACAATGGCTTCGTCACATGTTCCTTCTAGATCAAAAACTTCACTAATCCCAGCTTCTAACATATGTATGAAAGGCTTACCCAATGAATCACAAATAGCTTTGAGTTTTGGATCATAATGGGAAGCTAAGAGTTTTAGCAGTTCCACATCCACGAACACATTTGGGACAACTAGTTTTCCTAGGTTGAATTTCTAAGGATTGCACAAAGGTTCAAACCTCTCCCTCCTATGACAGTGGAACATAAATAAGTCATACCACCAAATTGAAGTCCACACATCCCCTATGTGTTTGCACCTATCCTGAAATTTTTCTACATCTTCCCTAAGTTGTGCAGAACACTTAGCTTTATGTCTTGAGCCAGGTAGTTGGTCCATAAGATCTTGATTCAATTTCCTTTCAATTATTTCTGATTCATCCCTAGTCTCAGTCTTTTACTTCTTTCCCATAGGATGACTAGCCTCACCCTGCCTTTCTCTAACTTTTGATTCTCAAGAGTTGAGACCTTCCTTTTTTATTTTATCAAATTGACTGAACTAAAATACGGATGTAGAAAATTCGCAAGCTTACTTGAAAATTTCTGGTTGCACAAAACTATCTAGCTCCTGTCTGTTCTCTCGTTCCTCTCGCTGCCAATTCTAAAAATTCTCCTTAATTTTTCTTCTTTTATTTAGAAGATCACCTATACAGTGTTTATTTTTGTAGCCATTATTGTCCAGCTCCAAGCACAAGTGTAGCAAGTTTTTCGAATTCCTTGCTATCATATCGAATGATTATATCGGCAAGAAATTTTAAACTCTAGATGATTTATAGGTTTGAATCAATCTAAACGTTCATTATGCACCTTATATGGTTTGGGAGACCCATTACTACTCCTACCGATGAAATTTTGATCCTTTTGTATTTCCATCAGCAAGAGAATAGGTATTGTTGAAAGATTTGAAAGCTACATCGACGTTGCAAGTCTCCTCGATGTATTTCCTCCTTTTGATGAATCGACAAGACTCTCTCCGATGAAATTCTATCAGAGTGACATATGGAGTTGGTAAGACATTTAAAACTTATTCTGATAGCACATGTCTCCCCGATATGTTTCTCTTGTGTTTCATCAATAAGACAAAGTGAGTATCTTGTCGATGGAATTCTATCGGCATGACATGTATGCTCGGGCTGACTTGAAGATCTTACTCTAATAGCTATTTCTCATCAATAACTTTTTCGTTGGTGAAACAACAAGCCATGTATTTTTGAGTATGTATCCTCTTAAGCTTTTGATCGATGTGACAATGTTGATTTCTTGTCAATATGTCAAAAACACCTGAATTAAAAGATTATAGCTTATGGGTCAAAGAGACATAGACCTACTCATACTGATATGATTACTTATTCAAAAGCTCTTGCTTAATGATGATCAAAGGGATTTTGGTGTGTCAAAAAATAAAATCTAATGGGAGTACTGGGGGAATATGACATATGGAATGAATTAAAACAATTTTTTACTCAAAATGCAACTGTCTTGTGGAATTTATAAATCCAAGCTACTATAAAATTTTCAAAATTTTATAGTCCCAATAGTGGCTCTGTCTGGGGATGAATGATTGTGAGATCATTGGAAGAATTCAGATCTTTGGGAGAGTAGACCAAGAAGTATGTGACATGGAATGGCACTGGAAATGAGGGAAAATGAAGAGTGGTGGAAGTGATATGAAATCTTATTCTACTATGCATGGAGAATTTTTTTTATTGATTTTAGAAGGTTATCTAGGAATTGTCCATGCACTGGCAATCCCCACCCTTCACCTATTCTACTGTGCATGGAACTGATTCATTTTAAGAGGTTTGTCAATATTTTTCCATGCACTGGTAACCCTTAATCCTCTATGTTCTTTAGGAAAAGAAGTGCTTCAGAAACTGCCCATGTACAGGCAATTCTTGTTCCTCCACACACATGTTTTGTAAATAATAGGAGTCCTCCCCTCCTTTTCCAATGATAACAAAAGGACCTAACCATAAGGCCTCAAAATTTCCATGCTTTCCCTTCTCCTAACATCTATCATTCCACATTAATACCAAATCATTCTCCTCAAATTTTCTATCTTTGGCTTTCTTATCAAAAAGATATTTCACTTGTGATTGCAACTTCACATTTTTCTTTTGAGCCATTCTCCTTATTTCATCAAGTTTTGCAATCCGCTCCATCCTTTCCTCCATTGGTTCTAGAATGTCTTAATCTTCTTGAACAATGAAATTATAAACTGGTAACAATTTTTCAATGGCATCTTGGCGTGTGTTCCATACATAAGTTCAAATGGAGACTTACCAATTGCCTTTTTCACAGTGATCCTATCCACCCATACATGCATTCTTAAGTTTTGAGTCCCATGATTTTTTATTTCCATCTAGAATCCTTCTTATTATTTTCAAAAGACTTTTATTACTGGATTCTACCTGACCACTTGCTTGTGGGTGGTAAGGGGAAAATTAAGAAATAGTAATACCATATGTGTTGCAGAATTTCTTGAATTCATCAAACCTAAAACACATCCCATTATCTATGATCAATCTTACTGGTGTGCCAAATCTGATTATGATATTCTCCATCAGGAAGTTTATCACCACCTTGCTTTTTGCTTGTTTAGTTGGGATTTCCTCCACCCATTTAGTGAAATAATCAGTTGCTACTAGTATCCACTTATGTCCTCCAGTTGACTTCTCTTGTATTTCCCCAATAAAATCAATTCCCCATTGGTGGAAAGGGGCTTCTACTTGAAAAGGTCTAAGTGGTAGGGCTCCTTGATATTTCATTTTTCCTTGGAACTTTTGGAAAGATTCACACCTCCTTACATATGAAAAGGAATCATTGAAAACTTTAGGGCAGTAATAGTCTGCCCTGAGAATATTATGTGTAGTCATTTTGGAAGAATAATGACCTCCACACACTCCCTCATGCATCTCCCTTAAGACATGTTCTACCTGTGATTCATCTAGACACAATAGTAACACTCCATCCATATTTTTCCAAAACAAATCCCCTTTTATGAATACGTACTTGGATGCTTGCAGCTTTAGAGTTCTCTTCTAATTGTCATTCAATCCTTTAGGGAACTTCATGTGTCTGAGATAATACATTATGTTTGTGTACCAAGGAGTATGTTCAATGCTTGCAACTACATTATCCTCATTTTTTACATTGCATATTTGGTTACTTCAATGTTTTCTTCTTCCATTAGTTTGGCTAGACCCTATCCCCTCACTAACTTGGTAATCTAAATCTCCATGTCAAATTATTAGATTTTATTAATCCATCTACATCTCTTCTCTATCACCTATGTCTATACCAAAATATCCTTCACAACTGCATGTGGTACAAATGCAATTACCTTGGCTTCAACTAGATATGGTCTGAAAGCTTTTGTTCCTTATACCAATGCAAAAGCTTGCTTCTCCATGATATCATACTTTAGTTATGACCCCTGCAATGATTTGCTAAAGAAGGATACAGGCTGTTCATACCCTTCATTATTCTTTTGTAACATGACAACTGCTATGGTGTGAAATGAGGCAAATGAGAATATTTGGAAAGGTTCAGAATAGTCAGGGGATTTTAGAATGGGGGATTCTTTGATAGCTTTCTTGATGGATATAAAAGCTTCCAGGGCTTCTGTAGTCCAATCTATTTTTTCTCCCTTCCTTAGCATTTTAGATATGGGTTTAATAATCTCAACAAAATTTGACACAAATCTCCTAAGAAAGTTAATTTGTCCAAAAAATGATTGAATGGCTTTGACAGTTTTGGGAATGGGGATTTTGTCTATGGCTTCAACTCTTTCAGGGTCTATTCTAATCCCTTCTTTTGATACAATATGCCCCAAAATCTTACCCTCTGTGATAGAAAAATGACATTTCTTGGGGTTGAGATTGATACCATATTCCAGAGCCTTGATGAATATTTTCTCCAAGTGTTCCACATGGTCTTCTGCCTTTTTGGAATAAGTAGTGAGGTCATCCTAGTACACCACCATTATAACATTAATTAAATCTGCAAATGCCACATCCATGGCCCTTTGGAAGGTTGCCCCTACATTTATGAGACCGAATGGCATTCTCACATAGACGTATGTCTCCCATGGTGTAGTTAATGTTGTCTTGCATTGCTTAGACTCTTTGAATTTAACCTGATTATACCCAAAAAACCCATCCATCATTGACAACAACTCACATCTTGTTACTTTGTAGAGTATGGCTTCCATATTAGGGAGTGGGTAACTATCTTTAAGGGAAGCAACATTCAAATTTATGAAGTCTGCACATAATATGATATCCCCATTTTTCTTTCTTACTAGAACCAAGTTTGAGACCCATGTTGAATATCTAATGGGTTTGATAATGCCTCCATCTTTGAGTTTTGCCAGCTCCTCTTGCATCTTAGGTTCCAGAGTTGGGTTAATAGGACTTTTCTTTTGCCTGAATGGTTTTGTGTTTGGTTTTAATGGAATCTCATGTTGGAAGAAATCCTCTCTATATGCCTTGATATCCTCAAAGGACCACACAAACACATGCTTGTACTTTCTTAACAGTGCAATTAGTATTCTTCTAATTGTTGGACTTATTTTCTTTCATATATTCACCTTTTTTGGTGCTAACTCTGTCCCCAGATTGATTTCTTCAATATCTTCTCTCTTGACTGGTGTCTACTTCATGACAGAATGATCATTTTCATCATATACCCTTTCTAGTGCCAGAAGCCCTTTGGGGAGTTTGTTGGTTTTAAGCTGCAAAACCTATTTTCCAAATACAGTTTGTTTCTTATCTACCTCTTCAACAAAGGCATTAAATTCGATCTCCTAAGCTTCATAATGATCTATACAATGGGGGGATTTTATGATATTAGTGTCATCGTTGAAAACTTGCCAACTATAGATGTTATCAGGGATAACAGGCCTTGTTTTGAATTCAACCTGAGATACTCCAACCAAGGTGATATCATATCTTTTTAGGGCTATATTCGCTAGGAAATCTGCCATCAATTTTTTTAATCTATCTATCAATTCAATTGAAAAAGCATCAAATAATTCAATTGTATCCCACACAAAATTTCTATATTGTTTTAACCTTTTATTTTTTGTAGCATATCTTGATTTGATTTGTGAAATGATCAATTTTGAATCTCCCAAAATAGTTAGCAGCTTAATCTTGTGTTTGACAGCCATATTTAAACCAATTAGCAGAGCTTCATATTCTACCACGTTATTTGTACACTCAAAAGTTAACAAAAATGAATATTTGAATGTGATACCTTCGGGTGAAATAAAAAATACCCTAGCTCCATTGCCCTCTTGACTACATGCTCCATCTAAATACATTTTCCACACACTGTGTTCATTCTTGGAAACATGTCTATCAATCGGGTCAATATTTGTTAATTCAAGTTGAGAGGGCTCTATTATGAAGCTCCCTAATCACCCTCACAAAAGGAATTTAGCTGCTCTTGAGGAACATAATCAACAATCTAATTCATTCTTGTTTCTCTATATATCTTAACTTCTTCACCATTGACTAGTATTGTGGCATATGATAAGTCAAACTGTATGTTCTCTCCAATTGTTGCAGTCCATTGTCTTGACAAAGGCATTCCAAAATGAGGAGGTGTAACAATCACGGTTATATCTATATTGTAACTTGTTACTTGTGGATAAGCAACCAACCTCACCTCTACATATTTTATAATTCCTACCACTAGAACAGGTCTGCTATCCATAGCATAACATTTTCCACCAGCAATGTCTACTGACATCCCAAGTTGTTTCATGACCCCCACTAGCATGATGTTGATAGAAGCACCTGAATCTATCATACAATTCCTTACCAGCTTGTTATTTATGAGTAACATAGTAAAAAATGGATCAACTTGTGGAGGGTTTATCAATGCATCACCTAAACAAACCTCAGGGACTTTTACCTCTTCTTCCTTATTACTGATCTTAGTGGTCCCCTTGTTTTCAAGCTTTGTGTTTTTATAATTCCCACTAGATATCAACTGAATAACACTATCCCTATACTCTTTAATATTCATCATTTCAAGCAATGGGACAAAATTTTTCACCTGGGATAAAGCTTGTGTGGAATCAAAAGAGGCACCTTCTGTTTTGATCATCTTCCTTTGCTCCAATTACTCTCCTTTGTTCTCCTCTTCTTTTTTTCTTGTTTGATCAGACTTATGCTTGTCCTTATGCAATTTTTTATTTTCCTCCTTATGAACATGCTTTTGTTCATTCTTACCAGGCTACTTATTTTCTATTTTTTTTAAAGCTCCCTGTGATGCTTTCTTATCCTTCTCAAATATACCTCTTGGAACATCTTCATTTTCATTTACTATTCTATTCCTGAGCCAGTATTTGATTTTTGGCTTGTTCTACTACAATGATGATTAATTTATTAATCTCTTCCTCAGTTGGTCTTCTTATATTGCATTTATCTGATTGATATGGTGCACTAAGATAAATTTGTTCATCATTTTTTTCTTCATGATCAGAAAATATTTGTTGTTCTGCCATATGGACATTGGACCTTTGGTGATCAACATCATACTCATAGCCTCCTTTTGAAGATGAATATCCCTTATCAACGGGATGAAGGGTGTGTGAAGTGAAATGAATTGTGTGATATTATTCATTATTATCCACATGAATCTCCTCTTCTTGTATTGATTGAGCTACAATACAATGGTTAGGGGAATGTGGCAAGTCACAAATTCGACACCAAGGATTATTGTTTACCATGTACACTCCTCTCTTTTTCAAAGGATCGGGGGTTTCCTTACTTTTAGGCCTATCCATCACAGGCTTTCCATCCTTCCAATTTGTATTATAAGGCATATCATGTAGCCTAGGAATTTCATTCCCATATATATTTTCTTGCTTATGTTGAGGATTATTGAAGTGTTGGGGGACCCTAGGATTATCTCTCTTACTAACCATCCCAATAGCCTTTCTCTTGTTTTCAATAGTCAATACTATCTTTTGAGCTTCAGCTAAATCTCTAGGGCACCTATTTTTAAGCTCATATCCAGTCTTTGGATCATATGCTTTTAGATAAATGCTCAATGCTGCAAGGTCCACCAACTTAGACCCCAGTAGTATCTTGTTATGTAATTTGGAGAACTTCCGGTTGAAGTCATGGACTGATTCATTTTTATTTTTCTGGATACTTATTAGTTCATGTGACAAAATCTCTGGTGCACACTTGTTCCCGTACTGTTCAAGAAACTGATCATGAAACTCTTGAATGGAATCAATAGAGGCTGGTGGTAAAGTATTAAACCAATCTTTGTCTTCTTCAATTAATGACATCATGAACAACCTCATTTTAACATCTTCATACTGTATATGCAAACCTTGAATAAAAACATTAAAATTTCTCAAGTGTCCTTAGCAGTGATTGCACTACTTCCTATGAATTTTGGGACAAGACCTCTACAACTATTGTCCATAGGGTAAGGATATATTTGGAATCCTGCCAAATCAAACTATTTGATCATGGTTGTGTATGGTTGAGGAGGTGCGTTTTGAGGATGCTTGTATTGATATAATGGATTATTATATTGTAATTGGGGTGGTGGCACATATTGTTGGCCATGGGGTAGCTGAGCATTTGGATGTTGTAATGGATTTTTAGGTGGAACATATGGAGGTTTGTATTGATTCCCTGATTGGTTTTGTTGTGCTTTTGGTGGATTTGAAGGTCCTACAATATTATTCCCTTGCCTGTGAGGTGGTACATATTTAGGGAGGTGAGCTATCTAAGCATTATGTTGGGCCTTTCGCAGCTTCAAATCTTCTATTTATTTTTATCACTTGGAGTTTCTATTTGTATTATACTTTTGATCTTTGCATTTCTTGTCTTTCATACTCCATGTGTGCATCTAATTCCTCCCGAGCCATGAACTCATAATTCTCTTCAGGGGATACATTATTAACAGGCTCATTCTGATTTTGTTATGTTCCATGATCATATTAATGTTGTCTCCTGATTCTTTCTACCTCAATTTTAGCCTTGAATTCTTCCTCTTTATGAGGATCTAACTTATAAAAAGGATTCCTTTTTTCTTCAGGAGTGCATGGTTCTCTAGCTGAGCTATTTTCATTTGTCAATGTATTGTAGTGATTATATGTCTCAAAATATGGTTTTGATGTTTTATCCTTATTTTTCATGCACATTTTATCAGGAACCTTCTTACATTTATCATTATTATGTGTCCATTTACTATTGTCACTAGGACCTCCTTTATACAAGGATCTTCTACCTTGCATATTGTGAACTAGTGTGATAGTCTGATGTATTTTTTATTTTATTAGAGTCGCCACTCACTTATGTGGAAGTGAGAAAATTTTATAACTTCTTATTCCCAGTGGAATCTTGTGTATTTTTGACTCTATGATGAAGGCCCTGAATCTTAGTTGACTCCCTAGCAGAGTCACCAAACTGTTTGGTCTGAAAAACGTTGGTTTGAAACCACAAGAGGTTGCCAAGCTCTTGATACATTTTTGGCTAATGTACAAGACCAATTAATGCAATTGTATCTTCTTCTCTTCAGGTTCTTCCAGAGCTAGGTGTGTATACCTATATGGATGAGTAGATTTAGGTGATGTGTTTCCTATTTTGGAAATCTATCCATGATGGCAATTGAGAGTGGAGAGACAAAATCCTAATTTGGTATGAATTGTATAAGCAATATCAAGGTAAAATTCAATATGTTCAGATAACAAATGTGAAGTTTGAATTTGGTATGATAAAACTAAATAAAAATGGGTGAGACCAGTACTTTGTTGGGTAAAATGGAGTTAGATGAGAGTCAAAGATAAGTGGATGATATTTGGAAGAAATTTTAACTATTTGGTATATCAATATTGGTTTATAACTTGTATAAACATGCAAGAATATAATTATTAGATTCTTATTAGTGATCCAAATTACTGTGAATGACTAGAAGGATTTAATCTTTACTTGAAAGAACCAATTAATCATGTCACACAAGTACAACAAATGTGCATTGATAAATTGACTATATACTTGATATATCAATTTAAATAACAAATAAATATGAACCTTGGAGACAACCTGATAATAATTTCAATTAATCCAACAAACAATTGATACCAGTATAACTCCAGAAAATCAAAGATCTTTCATTGATTTCTCCAAAATTTCATACATGCAACATGGTTCTTTGAAATGTAAACATTATATCTAATTCTATTAGCATGGAAGTTTTTTTTCTATCTCTAATCTAATCATTTCAAATGGTCTTTCTCTCTCTTATTTATATGAGAGGCAACCAATTTTAGATCAAACAACATCTCCTTTAATTATAACTAACAACAATTAAATAAAAAAATTAAGCTTTGTTTAGCCATAAGTGAACTTTTGACAAATGATCCAGATAATCCTGTCTTTTATGAGTATCAACATCTCCCAACACATTTCTGATCGCTATCTCTGTGTTCACCATTTTCTTATTCTGCTCGCATGCTTCATCCAATGTCGAGTCTTTTCCTGTAGCCATTTCTAGATTCCTTTGCAACACCAACTCACATTTCTAAATCCATTTGGCCTTCTCTTTTGTTTTTCCATCATTTTCAAACAATGTTGGTATTCCTTCTTTTGTGACATCAATTAACCCTTTTCATCTCCTTGAAGTTCATCATGGTAACCTCTGTGCTTTTTCATGATTTCCTTAGCAGTATTGATATCCTCATTATCAGGAGGATCCCTCTTTTGTATTTCCTAAAACTTCTCTTGGATTCTATCACTAACTCTGTTATGCACCTGTTTTGCAACATAGTTCTTTGAGTGAATTCCCCAAAGCTTGCTACACCAAATCATCAAGTTGGCCTCTCTCTTTCTAATCACTGCAAAAAGTGTATCAAATTTTCCTTGAGAGTACACATCTGACCCTTCCCATTTGTTCCTTGTTTGAGAGCTTTCTCCTTGCATCATCAACCTAGTGGATCCTTTCAATGTGTTTTCAACCATATCCTTCAGGCGATCATTTTCCCTAAGTATCCTTTCATTATTTATTTTGTACGTTTCCTTTTCTTTTATTAGCATTTGGATCTAGGCTTTATTTAGCTTGGAAACATTTATGCCAATCTCAGCTGTAGCCATAGGATCAACTTCTCCAACTTTTAATTTTATAACATATCCAAAAGCCTTCTTAGTGTCAATAACAATAGACTTCTTATGTGGTGGATACAAGGCCAAAATCATAAGAGAACCTTCATCAGGGTTATACTTTGACCCTATGTACACTTCTGTCACTCCCTTAGGGATAAGCTTATGTGTAGCATTATTGTCCTTCAAGAAACTGTCAAAAACTAGAGCAGAGTTCAGATCCAAACCTGGGAAAATCATGACACCTAAATCTTCTAACAATTTTCTCCCTTTCTATAGAGTCATCTCTTTTATTTCTTTTTCCACACTTGATTTCAAATTATTCAACAATTGCTCTTCATTATTCGATGTTCTATTTCCAACAGATTCTCTTATGGATTTTCCCTTCTGTTTATATAAGGAAGCTCTAAATTCTAGAGATTTCACAAACTCATCATTAGCTACAAAATATCTCTAAGCCATTAGCCTCATGTCTATCTCTGAACTTTCTCCAATTTATGGTTCTCTAGGAGGAAGCTTATAATCCTTAGTATTTAATCTAGAGATCTTGTTAGTTGAACCCTTTGATCCCTCATCACCAGATGCCTCATCTCCAAAAGATAACAATTCTATTTCTTGTGTCTCTTTCATTTTATATTCTACCACTTTATTATGTTCATGAACAACCCTCTCAACCTCTTTTTCTTAAATTTTTTTGATCATATCATCAAATTGATAAGGTATATGATCATACCCTCCTAAATTCATCTTTCGCCTAGCAAAGTCAATGCATCCCTCTGGATCAAACCCTTTCCGTGGTGTAGCTCTCTTCAAATTAAAATGTAATAGCTTATTCAAGATTAGATTATACCCTTCCTTTCACAATATGGTGAAATCTCCAAGGAAAAAAGTGCTTGGAATAAATGCCTATTTTCCAAAGGAACTTAAATTCATTACACTTGAATAATCCATTTGCCTAGCATTTTCTAGGTAGGCAATTCTACCAGGCACCATTTTAGGCAAGATGAATGGTGTATCTTCAAAACCATACACTCTGATCACAGTAGCATTCACAAAGCAATACCAATCTCCGCAATTATGGCCAATAGGTCCATTGAAATATTTAGGTCTAAGGAACCTCTTAATCTCATTAGACAATGCATAATAACAAGGATGATTGAAAAATATGTATAATGGCTTAACAAAGTATTCTTCAAAATGCACAAAACTTGAATTGGCATACCTACTATCCTAAATACCACTCCATAACTAAATTGGTAACAATTTACCCTCCCTATCAAACTATGTAATCCTTAACTCATCTGACCACATTCCCAATTCTTTTCCATAATACATAGCTACATGCATAAAAATAGAGTAATGTTTGAAATGCAAAATAGGGGATCCATTTTTTATTGCCATTAGCCCTGAATGAATTCCTTTGAAGGTGTATGAAGCATAGTCAAAGGGTCTGGCATTGTGATACTAAACATTAGCTACAATTTCCATTGGTACAATAGACATAAGCTCAGGAGCTTCCATCTCGAACACCTGACATACTGAGAAGTATGTATATTTCAAATAAGAATCGAATAAGTCTATATGAAATGGAGGCCCATCATCATCATCTAGTGGAACCAGACTTCCATCCTTCTTAGGTCTATGCAACATAAATCTCCAACCCCTATCTGTGGTTTCCATTCTCCAGAATTCCCTCTCTAAATTCTCATGCGCAATGGCTTCGTAACATGTGCCTTCTAGATTAAAAAATTCACTAATTGCATATTTTGACATATGTATGAAAGGCTTACCCAATGAATTAAAAATAGCTTTGAGTTTTGGATCATAATGGACAGCTAAGAGTTTTAGTAGTTCCACATCCACGAACACATTTGGGACAACTAGTTTTCCTGGGTTGAATTTCCAAGGATTGCACACTGGTTCAAACCTCTCCCTCCTATGATAATGGAACATAAATAATTCATACCCTTGAATTGAATTCCACACATCCCCTATGTGTTTTCACTTGTCATCAAATTTCTCCACATTTTCCCTAAGTTGTGCAGAGTGCCTAGCTTTAGGTCCTGAGCTAGGTAGTTGGTCGATAAGATCTTGATTCAATTTTCTTTCAATTGTTTCTGACTCACCCCTAGTCTTAGTATTTTGCTTCTTTCCCCTAGGATGACTACTCTCATCCTACCTTTTTCTACCTTTTTATTTTCTAGAGCTCGAACCTTCCATTTTTATTTTATCAAATTGACAGACCTGAAATACAGATGCAGAAAATTCAAAAGCTTACTTGAAAATATCTGGTTGCACAACATTCTTTGGCCCTTGTCCATTCACTCATTCCTCTCGTCGCCAATTCTAAAAATTCTCCTTAATTGTTCTTCTTTGATTCAATAGATCACCTATACAATGTGTATTCGTGCAACTATTAATATCCAACTTCGAGCACGAGTGTAGCAAGTTTTTTGAATTCCCCGTTGTCAGATCAAATGATTATATTGGCAAGACATTTTAAACTCTGGATGATCTATACATTTGAATCAAGCCAAACATTCATTAGGCACCTTATATGGTCAGGGATACCCATTACCACTCCTACCAATATACTTTTGATCCTTTTGTATTTCCATCAATAAGAGAATAGGTATCGCTGAAAAATTTGAAAGCTACATCGACGTTGCAAGTATCCCCGATGTATTATCCACCTCCTTCTTATGAATCAAAAAGACTCTCTTCGATGAAATTCTATGAAAGTGACAAATGGAGTCGGCTAGACACTTGAAACTTATTCTGATATCAGATGTCTCCCTTACATGTTTCTCTTGTGCTTTATTGATGAGACAAAGTGAGTATCTTGCTAATGGACTTCTATCAGCGTGACATGTATGCTCGGGCTGACTTGAAGATCTTATTCCAATGAATTTTTTCTTGTCGATAAATTTTTTGTCGATGAAACAACAAGCCATGTCTTTCCAAGTATGTATCCTCTTAAGCTATTGATCGATTTGACAATGTTGATCTCTTGCTGATATGCAAAAAACACCTGAATTAAAAGATTATAGCTTATGGGTCAGAGATACATAGACCTACTCATGCCAATATGATTACTTATTCAAAAGCTCTTGCTCAATGATGATCAAAGGGATTTTGGTGGGTCAAAAAATCAAATCTGATGGGAGTATTGGGGGGAATATGATATATGGAATGAATTAAAGAAAAATTGTACTCAAAATGCAACTGTCTTGTGAAATTCATACATCAAGGGGGTTCAAGTGATTTTCTGTTAAATCTCCCCCTAAGACCTTGCTAGGTCTAATTCCTGAAGGAAATGTCTGTACCAGATGAGGGCACATACACATCTATCATCTCAGCCTCTTCTTTCTTCCTCTAAATGTTATTCATTTCTTGCTTAATCTCATCTTTGTCAACCTTCTTCACAGGTTCATTCTTTTCTACCAGATTGGTCTCCTTACCCTTCTTGCTTCTGCAAACTCTTGAGATATGTCCTGGTTTGTTGCAATTATAGCAGACAATATTTCTCTGATTAGATTGACTTCCACTGAATCTTGTTTTGCACTGATTAGCTTTATGTCCATACTTTTTACAAGTATAACAGTAGCCATTAAAGTATTGATTCACTCTTCCTCCATTAAAACGATTCATTATCAAGGTTCTACATTCACTTTCCCTATGTCCAACTCTTTTGCATGCAAAACGTTGACTAGAGAAGGAACTAGGAAACTAATTCTTCCTACTCCTACATTCTATTGCCCTGTGACCAAATTTTTTACATGAAAAATAAGTTTCATTAAAAGATGAATACCTTTGTGCATTAGGATGTCTCACAGGTGGTCTCCTAGCAAAGTTCCTTGAATGTCCTTTCTGCTTTCCTTTATTTTGAGTCTTCTGGTTTTCCTTAGAGTTTTCACCTCCTTCCATTTCCAAGCCACCTTTGTCTTTGCTTAGTTTTTGTCCTGAAATCAATTCATCAAGCCTGTCTGAGCTAGATTTGAAATTGTTCTCACAGAGTCTTTCCTTCTCCAAATCCACTTTCAGGTTCACCACTTCTTGTTCAAGCTTGGTACACTCATCATACTTTCTTTGTACCAATTTGTTCATACATTATTCAATTATTTTCTTCTCCTCTACTTGCACTTTCAAACCAGTAATTTCTTCATTAGCTTGCTTCAACTAATAAGTTACTTCCCTTTGCCTTTCTTTGAATTTTTTCAACTGCTCCTTTAATTTCTAGACACATTCATTTGCATATTCAAGATTCTCTTTCAGATCTTGTTTTCTCTTTCAACTTTTTCAAGATCCTCAAGAGCAGTCTGAAGCTCTTCTTTATCATTCATTTCTTCCATCTTCAGGATCTCCCTCAAGATGTTAGGATTTTCTAGAGGAACCAAGCTCTAATACCAAATGTTGAATATCCAAGATACTGAGAGGGGGGGGTGAATCAGTATCTTCTTAAATTTTCTGATAAGATACCATCCAATTATTCCATTGCAACAACAACAATGATAAGTAAAAGCATTAATAGAATATGAAATCACATAACACATGAACACCAATATTTTCACATGGAAAACCCAAAATGGGAAAAACCATGGTGTGTGAGCTCACAATATAGTATAACTAGTTATAAGATATTACAAATCTGGGGTGGCTCAATTCCAGGACTCACTATCCAAATACAAAGGATCACTGCCTACAAAATTACAATGACAAAATGGATTACAACTAGAAAATGAACTAATAAAGTACACCTAGTGAGTGTTGATTTAGTTCCAATGGAGCTCAATAAACTGACTTGACACACTTCATCATATTCACTCTTCTTCACATTCACATTCTCAATACAATCATCTCTTTTTCAGTCTTTAAAAACTATCCAATATATATATCTGATCTCTCCACAAGAATTAATTAGGTTGGCCTAATTAGATGCACTTCTTATTCACCAAAAATACCGTCGGCTACAAGCTTTCACAAAATCTTCCCAATAGAAAATTCAAATGCCCAACATGCTACATCATGTTGGCATGGACCTAAGATAGGTCACACATATATCCACATAAAAAAAAAAATTCACCATTACACAACTCATCCATTAGGTCAGCCAAGGATAGACCTAATAGAAAAATTGCAATCAACAAAATAATGCTGATACACCATACGAGCATATGAATACATTAGATCTTGAATGTATGTGCTTACAACATCCATGCACCATTTCCAGACACCGCAAGCAACAATAATCACCAACAAACAACTGTGGACTAAAATACATGAGGATATACCAAAATATTAGAGAATGTAAGCATTATACTAGTTTAGATACTGGACCAAAATACCAAAACAAATTCAGACTTGATCTTGCAGTTGCAACTCATATATCATGGTGACATCAATGATAACACAAAATAACAAAATGAGATGTTCTTCTTCATTTTTCCAACACCTAGACCTCAGCGAGGATACATGAAGAGTGTACAGTATAGCATGATCAATCACCATGTACCAACAATATCTCACTTGGAGACTGATTAGGCTCTACACCAAACAATCTCGACACTTGGAGATTGATCTTGGATGACACCACTACACTTACAACTCCCACTAGAAATAAGCACCTTAGACCCTGCTACTTTGTTATACTTTTAACCATGAAGACCAACTGAGGCTGAAGAGGAGCTCAGCTTCTCCCATGTCATTTCATTTGTAAACATATTCGTTGGATTAGCATATGTATGTATCTTTTCCAGCTTTACTAGTCTGTGCTCCAAGACTGACCGAATGAAATGATATCTCAACTGTTTTGGTTTTAGAGTGCAAGGTAGAATTCTTTGCAAGATGTATAAACTTTGGCTATCTGTAAAAAAGTGATTGTCAACCTGTTGTTTTCCCAACTCTTCCATGAAAAGTTGTAGCCATATCATCTCCTTTTCCACTTCTATTGCAGCAACATACTTTGCCTCCGTGGTGGATAAAACAACCACTTTTTGCAATCGAGAAATCCAACTCACTGTTGTCCCACCAACTATAAATACATAACTTGTGGTAATCTACTTGGTATCTACATCCCCTACCAAATTTGAGTCAACATAGCCTTTTAAATTAGTATTAGAGCCCCCAAAACATAAACATTTATTGGATGTGCCTCTCAAATACCCGATAATCCATTTTACCACATTCCAATGCTTAACTTTGGGATGACTCATATACCTTCTAACAAATCCTACAACATATGCAATATCTGATCTTGTGCATACCATGGCATACATCAAACTGCCTACGGCTGAAGCATATGGTACCTTGGACATTTTTTCTTCCTCCTCTTGTGTCTTTGGAGACATATCCTTAGTCAATTTAACATGACTAGGCAAAGGTGTACTGACAACTGTTGCATTCTCCATATGAAATCTTTGCAACACCTTTTCAACATAATCAACCTAAGATGAAAATAATTTTTTGTTTTTTCTATCTCGTGTAATCTTCATACTAAGGATTTGCTTTGTTTCCCCCAAATCCTTCATAGAAAATTAATTTTCTAACTATTGTTTTAACTCCTTTATGTGATCCATGTTAGACCCTGCTACAAGCATATCATCAACATATAAACATAAAATAATGTAGCTATCATCATCCAACCTCTTAAAATAAACACAATGGTCTGAATTACATCGACTATAGCCATGCTCATCCATTAAGCTATCAAATTTCATATACCATTGCCGAGGTGCTTGCTTCAAGACATTTAAACTTTTCTTCAATCTGCACACCAATTTCTCCTAACCTTTGACCTCAAATCCTTGTGGTTGTTCCATGTATATTTCCTCTTCCAAATCACCATGGAGAAAGGTTGTTGTAACATCAAATTGTTCTAAATGCAAATATTCAGTAGCCACAATACTTAAAATAGTATGAATAGAAGTCATTTTAACAACTGGAGAAAAGATTTCATCAAAATCATTACCCTTTTTCTGTGCAAATCCCTTTACAACTAATTTGGCTTTAAATATTTTCTTACCTCCATCCTCCTCTTGCAGCCTATAAACCCATTTTTTTGGTAAATCCTTTTTACCTATAGACAACTTGCATAATTCCCAGGTTTGATTTTTCAACAAGGAGTCCATTTATTCTTCCATTCCATGCTCCCATTGAACCTTGGTATCCACCTACATAGCTTCATCATAACATTCTAGTTCACCAACATCAGTTAATAAAATAGAATACAAAGAGGGAGAAAATCTTTTTGGAGGTCTACTTATCCTTGAAGATCATCTAACATTCACTAGAGTTTGTGGTATTTGTTGTTGTTGTTATTGTGGAGCATGAGGAACCACTATAACATCATTGTTTGGTGTATCATCCAACACTACATAATCATTTTCTTTCTTCTCATGTTGTTGCAACTGATCTTTGTACAACACTTTCTCATTGAATATGACATCCCTGCTTCTCACAATTTTTTGATTTTCAAAATCCCAAAGCCTATATAACCAAATTCATCAATGCCATATCCAAAAAATATACATTTTTTTGATTTTGCATTAAGCTTGGTTCTATTTTCAAAATAGATACATGTGCAAATTCTTCATAACCGAAGGTCTTGAGAAAAGAATAAATCACCTTCTTACCTATCCATGCTTCCTCTAGAATACCACAACCCAAAGTATTAGAGGGACGTCTATTGATTAAATAAACAACAGTGTTTACAGCCTCTTCTCACATGTTTAAAGGAAGCCCAACATGCAATCTCATAGTTTGTGCACGCTTCATTATTGTTTTGTTCATGTGCTCAACCACTCGATTTTCCTACGGAGTCCTTCAAACCATTTTCTGCCTACAAATACTATTAGAGGAACAATAATATTCAAACTCTTTGCTACAATACCCACCACCATTATCAGATCTGAGACATTTTAACTTTTTACTTGTCTCATTCTCAACCAAGCTTCTCCATTTCTTAAAAGTTTCAAATACATCAGATTTCTGCCTAAGGATATAAATCCATACCTTCCTTGTTGCATCATCAATAAAAGTGACATAGTACTGAGAGCCACTAAGAGAAGATACTTGAGCTGGTCCCCATACGTCCATATGCAAAAGCTCCAAATTCTCATCTTTCTTTTGCTTCCCATCCTTGAGAAAAATAACTCTCTTTTTTTTTCCATACAAACAACTTTCACAAACATCCATATTAACACATTTCAGACTTGGTAAAACATTCTTTGAATGAAGTACTTTCATATACGTTTTGCACTCATATGCCCAAGTCTATTATGCCACATTGTTGATTTAGAATCCATAGCAACTTTCTAATTTTCTGCCTATTGAACTGCAACAACTGTTCTTAAACATTGATTTTTATCTGCAATAGCTAAAGTAGAAGGAACAGTATGACCTATACAAAGATATAAGGTGCCTACTTTAACACCTTTTGCTACCACTAAGGGGTATGCGTAGGATCATGATGGGCCAAAAAGTGGCGATGTGAAAAAAGTTGCATTTTACATTGACCAAAAAATGCAAAAATTTTGAGTTGACTTTTTTCTGGCTTGGGTGTCAGTACATTGCTCCAAAGTAATGCCCAAGGCAAGAATCAAATATCGGATAGCTTGGATATCTGATTTGAAGCACATATGAATCGATATTAACTAGGATTTTAAAATCATTTGAACCATTTTAAAGCTAAGTGCAGGCAGTGAGGGCTACATTTGAGAATCAGATATCTGATTTCTAGGGTAAGTTATTGGTTTTAATTTTGTTTTAATCGATTTTCCTATTGGTTTTGTAGAATTTTACATAGTTTTTTATGGATTTTTATTAAAAAGTAGGGTTTTTTATTGATTTTTATTAAAAACCAGAGTTTACAATGGATTTTTATTAAAAACTAATATTTTTTATGGATTTTTATTAAAAACTAGTATTCTTTATGGATTTTTATTAAAAACTAGAATTTGTTATGGATTTTTGTTAAAAAGTAAGGTTTTTTTTTTAAAAAATTAAAAACTAGGGTTTTTTACAATAATTTCATTTATATTGTGTAATTTCAATTAGATTAATTAGTTTTTAACTTTAATCAGGTATTATGGCTGAGAATGAAAATGCACAGATTCCAAATGCTCCACCACCTCCGTAGCCATCAATTGAAGAATTAATTGGTAAAAAATTGGAGCAATTGAGGGGCATTTGTGATGTTTATAAGACAATCCCTCGATTATCCCAGATGACAAACACATTGTAGGAAATAATTAAAAATATAGAAACCCTCTCCACCCAACATAATGCCTTTGTTTCATGGCAAGAAACCATGAGGGAATATTACTCCTTTGGATTGTCTTACGATGATGTGAAAGATCTTCAAATAACAAAATCCAAAATTGCCTCTTTATTTGTTAACCCCCGCACCAATTTTCTAGTTAATGTTAATAAACCAACACTTTCTATAAAATGGTGGATGAATAAGGACATTGTAGATAACTTTTGGGATCATTGGTGTATGATTTTTGATAAACCACTGAACAACAATTGTGATATACCATTTTACTTTATTAAAAAATTATACGCTGAGTTTGTGTTAGGGTGTCATGTCAATTAATTTGACATTAAATCCTTCTAGTGCGTCGATGGAGGTATGCCCTAGGATTGACCAAGGACAGTTAGAGTAGTCCCACACCCATATGTTCCCCCTCCTCCCCTTCCTCCACCACCTCTAGTACACATTCAGATATTATCCAGGATGCAGCCACATAGACTATTCAGGCTATTCACTCTTTGAGTGGTCTTTTGGTTTCACATGCTTCTACAGTAGCTCAGCCAAATTTTGGTGATGTTGGCAATGGATCGAGTGCTAATACATCATCCTCCTCAGGTCCACATAATTGTGTGCCACATACTTTCACTATGTGCCACCAGATATGCTTGGGTCCTCTTGTATAGCACACTGAGCATCCCTTGGACACTTCTGATTATGACCTCCATGATGTGGACATTATAGATCAGATGCAAGAAAGTGGAACATACCCTACAAATTCCTCTCCTACTAGGGAGGGGGACATTGGAATAGTGACACAGGTAAGATATAAGTTGTAAATTCATAACTTGCATTTTTTTAAAAATGAATATTAATAAGAGATAGTATCAAGTACTAATATTTATTTACATGGTCTATTTAACAGTTGATGTCTGAGGAGGAGCTCACACAGGTGACTGGTAGCACCCTTAGGGCCATTTCATTCGGCCTCAACATGCACACAATATATATTTTCACACTCACTCGTTTACATTTTTTTATTATATACTTGCTTGTCATTTGAATTGTCATTAATGAAATTATATAACTTATATGTTTATCTTATTTTCCTCTTGTAGGAAATACCTAGTGTGAGTGAGGTGTAGCCTTGTCCAAACTATGGAGGCGCAAAGTTAGATAAGGGGAAGGTAATTGAACTCAAATTGGATTGAATTAAGATTTTTAAGATCTTATATTGATTATACATACATCGACATAGATTGGTAGTTTCATATGTACTTGTAATTTTTATGTACAGGTGGTTATGAGGTATACATCGTTGTTGACAAGTGTCACAATGCCTGAAGGAGTAGGTATTGGAACACCTCAAGGAGTAGGTGTTGAAACACCTCAAGGAGGAGGTGTCGAAACACCTGAAGGAGATAAAGAAAAAGATCAACCTAAAAAGGTATGTGTTTATTTTATTTTGTGTTTGGTAAATATGTTCCTACTACCAACAATTGTATGCTAACTTGGATCAGTTTTATGCTTTTCTTCACATATATAGATTGACATTTCAAAAGTTGGTTTGGTTGGTTCTTTGAGAGGGGCATATTCTAGGACTCCTGACCCTTTGAAGAGATGTATATTTTAGGTAATCAAGATTTCAATTTTAGAGTTCAATTAAAATTCAATGTATATTGATTTTGATGTTAATTATTCAATTTTAAAATATATAGTATAAGTAATCTCAATTGTGGTTTGAATTTTTCTTGTGTAGCTACCTTCAGAGCCAAAGAGTGCTTGTAAGAGGCTCCATTTTGATGATCCACCAGTAGTTTAGGATGAGATAGACATTTTGGAATGTAAATTTTGAATAGATATTGAGATGGCATATGCCACATTTTGTAAAACTTTGTTTGAGTTGGAATTGATGCCATTTTTGTATATGTACATACACTTGATTATTAGATAATTTGATATATAGAAGTTGACAATAAAAAATTAATTTGTTCCTTATGTGCATGATTAAACTCTTTAAAAATTTAATCTTGAGCAATGGTTAAATATCAATGTAAAATAGCATAAAAAAGAATGGTTATATTATGTAGTTTATATTCATATCGTTGATTACATTACATTGCACATCTTTCAAACTCAAAGCATTACTTCACATTGCATAACTAACAACTAGATGTTGATAGATGAAAAAAATTCAATTACAATATAGTTTTTACAAAGTCAACCTAAGCAGCTATGCAATTACTTCACATTACATAACTAATAACTAGGAGCAGTTGTCAATTGCATTTGCTTGTCATGGAATTCTATGAGACCACATTTCTTTGAGGATTTTTTTAAAACAATCCACTGCCTTGTCTATGCTACCACATTTTTCTTGAATTTGGAATATGTCTTTCTTCCACACAAGGTTCTTCATTTCTCATGTAATATGGTGAAACATAATTTACACTTGGTTCAATATTATGTTCAATATCTTCAATTCCAACATTTTCACTGTTACATTCCCCTAAGACTTAATATGTTTATGATATTGGAACCATGGATGTTAATATTGTTATTATAATTTCCTTTCATGTGAACATGAAATAATGGATTAAATAATTGTTTTATTTTTGCAACTGTAAATGTGAATGTGAATGATTATTTAAATATGCTAATGTATTGATGATAATGATGATGATGATGATGATGATGATGATGATGATGATGATGATATTATATGTAAATATGAATTAATGCGCCAGGAATGGTCTAACTCTAGTTTCCTAGGTCAAGTGGTTGTAGGATCGACATTGCACGAAGGGAAAAGGGACTATCATCAGCGAGAGGATGTAGTTGACAAGGATCTATTTGTCATCGACTCTGGGTAGTGTATGACAATGTAATGATATAACCTTGGCCTGGGTTTAATAATATAAATTTTGATTAATTCAAAATTAAATATAAAACACTTATCTTAAAGATATTTCAATTATTGATTAAGAAGTTTTTTAATTTAATAAATATATTAGTGAGTGTTCAAATACTAATAAAAGAGAAATAAAATAATAAAAATTTGATAATCATTTTAGTACTTCTCGAGTTGAGTTTGTGGGGGGGGGGGGGAGTTGCCATCGGGTTTTTCATTCCGCCATTCCTTGGGGAACAGATGGAATGAAAGAAGTTGGGAGTTACGGATGGAATGTGGAAGGACAACCCTTTTATGGATGATCTCCCCTTTTTGCGGCGATCATTGGGCCATCATTCTTCTTACATTTTTTCTATGGGAGGGAAGAGGGATAGCGATTCTCCATCTTTCAGTCGAGCCAAAGGAAATAAATTTTGTTTACACCGTTCTTGTCTGGGTATCAGGCATCAATCTGAGATCAATAATCTTCCATCCACTTTTCCATCAAAAAATATTTTCGTTTCCCTCTTATCCTTGTTTCTCAGTCGGGTACATCCATCGAGAGATGTTTCATAGAGTTGTGCGAATCAGGAGGTTACTATGCCATTAGGGTATCTATTCATAGAGAAGCATTGAGAGTCTTTAGACTCATCTTTGAATTCTTTGAAATAAGGAAGGCAAGACATCTGGTAGTGGATCAAGCATATGGTGAAGAGTTCCAGACTTATCATCTAAGCTTCAATTTTTCCAGCAAGTAGGCACGTAAGAACTTTTCAATATGATAATCTATTGGAATTTGTTCTGTATCAGTATCATGAGCTTTATTAAAAAATTCTTATAGTTAAAAGATAATATTTATCTCTGTCTCCTATAGAAAATAGACTCCAGATGTTGTGTATTGAATCTCTAATTGCTTTGTATCTGAGTTAAGTCTTCGTCTAAGCGTCTTGCATCCATTACCACTAATCTTATGATGTCAACTGTTTCAATAATTGAATTCTTCACTGTCAACGTAGCCTTAGGGATTTTCTGGGATAACTAATCTCTGATATTGTACATCTAAAATGTGAAGCCATACATCCAACCAGAATTCTCCAAGCCTCGGAAACAAATATAAATTGTAATTACTTTGTAGCAAACTGGATTTCACTTAATCTAAAACATTGTTACAGAAGCATTAAATTGGAATGGAAATTTCCTCCTTAATTATGAACTTATCTGATAAGTGTTCTCATTCGAATCTGTCAACCCCTTGTTCTGCAATACTGGTCACCTAAATTTTTGAATAACCAAGTCTTCTTGGATATCTCGTATGCCAATCCTCTCTGCCTTATTTCAAATCTATACCACTCTTAATATTCTGATTTGGAAAAAGTATAGCTTTTACATACCATGATCTTTGAGTTGTCATTGAATTAAATGTGAGTACTTAAACAAACCAGTATGCTCTCTCTCTCTCTCCATTAAGACATAAACTAATCTACTTAAAGAAAAGATCCAATTCAAACACAAACAGTAATCCTAGGGTTGAAAATCATAAAGAAGACTATTGAAAACATAATAATAAACTTGATCTAAGATTAGTCATGTCGAGCAAGGGTGAGTGTTGACAACACAATAGCGCCAAAAAAATCGGCATAGTAGTGCTAGAGATATCGGCATAGTATTGCTAGAGATATTGACACAGTCGTGCCAGTAATATTAAAAAAAATCCTTGGCCAAGGTAGATGCTAGTTAGAAAAAAGTCAACTTCCATGTTCCAAATATACTCTAGTCAGAATGATCCTTCTAGATAGGAGGAACCTACAGAGGAGGGATTGACCAACAACATAAGTGCATGGACAACAGGCTCAGAGACATGATGACATTTGATTCTTGTTGATTTCCCTCAAGAAGGGTCGGGTTTCTTCAGTCGAAGAACACGGGAGACCAGTAGGTCTTGGTTGGGTGGTAAAGGCCCTGATGATAATCCCTTTTCCCCAATGATAAAGTAGCTCAAGAATTTCTTCTTGAAGATGATGTAAGATAACAAACTCTTTCATGCTTATTTCCCAGGTATTGCTTGTCAATTTTTAAAGTTTATTTACTATTATGCAGTTGTACATTTATGAAAATGCTCATTGATGAATTAGAAAATATAGTTAGCCATCTATTTACATTCCGTTAAAATGTTGAATTCTTGAAGGTAGTTTGAATTAACTAAGTAATTTTGTGCCTAAAAGAAAACCCTAGTTTGACAATTTTTCCGTTATGAATCATTGTGAAATGGTTAGAAGTTATTTTTCAGCTGACAAGGGTAATTTAGAAGTTAGTTACATCTTATAAATTAGTTGGAAAACCCTAGTTTTAAAATTAATTTAGTTGCAAAATAGTTGAAAGTTAGTTAACTGTTTATTTTATAAAGTGTAGATCAGATAGGCTGTTACACATGGTATCAAAGGGACTGGGTTTAACACTAAAACCTCGGGCTCAACATGCAAACATAGAGAACTAAATCAATCATTGATGTTATTCCAGGATGGTGTTGATACAAAAAAAACCTCAGAAGAAGGTTCATGACCCGATATCTATTCAAATGTGGAAGATTAGGTTATCATATGATTACTCAGACTATTCTCTCCCATGAAACACAGAGACAATGGCCGAAGCCCTAAAAAGACTCCAGAAGGAGAGGAAGAAATGGACGGCCTTGAGAAAGGAAAAAGTGAAAGTCAAGATACTGACTGAAATGATCAAAACCAGCACACTGGAATCTGCCAAATTGAAGACCCAACTTGAAACAACTAAGGAAAAATGAGTTTCAACTCTGGGTTACAGTCTTCTTCCATACACAAAGCTCCGTGATCAGGAGGAGCCTAACACTAATAGTGAAATTGAACCTTGAACTTTGAAATTGAAACTAATCATGGAAGTGATAAATATTTTGTAATCCTTGTAATGAATCTATCATAGGAGTGATAGAAATTTTTGTACTATTATGAAATAAATCCATCACAGAATGTGATAGAAAATTTTGTATAGACCTATCACAGGATGTGATAGAGAAATTTTGTATTATCTATGTAAGGATCAATAAGAAGGAGTGATGATCCATATACAAGCAATAAATAAAATTTTGTTTGCATTAATCATATTTTGTGAATTACTTCTTTTTGACTCAAAATGACTTGATTTCTGAAAATGTTGAATGAGTTATGCAAAGGAAATCTATATGAAAATATGCCTTATAAAAAAAAACTAATAAACAAATAAGACTAATTAGAGTCCTTAATGTACAACAAGACATCATTAGAATGAAAATTTTTGGACATGGATTAGGGGTAGACCAAAAAAATAACCCCATGGCCAAATTGGACAAGTTATTAGCTTTGATGAATGTAACCCAGGCCTAGTTAGCTAACCTGGAAAGAAAAGTGGAAGGGAAACCTGTGACAAGTGAAGAAAGAACAGAAAACCAAAGTGAACAGTAAGAGGAAATTTCAAAAACCTTGAACCTAGAACACAAGAAAAGTAGACTGGCTAATGAGCTAGCCAAGGACATGAAGAAAATTAAACCCCCTAAGTTTGAGGGCTCTGTTTAGGGTGATTCTACGGAGGTGTGGTTGAAAGAAATGGAAAAATACTTTGAAGTGAGGGATTATTCTGATAATTCAAAGGAAACATGGGTAGCCTATCAACTGGCAAGAGAAGTTGCCACCTGGTCTGAGAACAAAAGAGTAGAAATGGGAATGGTAGCAGCTGGGGTATAATGGGAGGAGTTTGTATGGTTATTTCACCAAATGTGGCTTTCACAGACATACTATGACAAGAAGTTAGATTTTGAAAATCTGAGGCAGGGACCTCTATCAGTTAATGAATATTGTGAGAGGTTTACTCGATTACTTAAGTATGTCCCTCAGTACCAACAAGATGAAAACTTCTAGGTTCAAAAGTTTATAATGGGACTGAATAATCAAGTAGGAGGTCCTGTGGATGTACTAGATCCTCGAACAATGGATGAGGCTTATGAAAAGGCAGTTTGGCAAGAGCAGAGACTGAAGAAAGATGACTCTTTCTGGGACAGGAAGCACAACAAAGGCAAGTGGGAGCAGTATCATCAAATTTTGAAAAAGAAGGGTCATAAGAATAACGGATTTGAAAACAAGAGAGACAAAAGGAATAATTTCAATAATAACAAGAAAGATGAAACCACTACAAATAAAGGACCAGAAAAGAAAGGACCACTTGGAGGGTGCTTTAATTGTGGAGGTGAACATTATTCCACCCAGTGCCCACATAAGAATTAGTAGGGGCAGCAACAACAGAAACCCTTACCGTATCAACAAATGACTTTTCAACAAAGAATTCATGCAGCAGTTGACAATCGACAAGCTGAATATCAAGCTACCCCTATAGAGAATCTAGGTATGCTCTATGGAAATCCCATAACCATACTAATTGATACTAGAGCTACAAAAAGTTTTATATCTCCTAAGATATTGCATAAATTTCCTAAAAGAATTGGGTACATGGCTAAATCCTGGATTGTAGAATATGCTAATCAAACGAGAGCTCGGGTAGAGCAGTGTCTGTTTGAAGCTAGGATAGAATTTCCAGGCTTCGCCACAGAGGTTAACGTTTATGTGGAACCGCTGGGTTCCTATGATGTAGTCATTGGGATGAACTAGCTAAGGGAACATAGGGTAAAGGTTGATTGCTATGCCAAAACAATAGAATGTCTAGATGACCTAGGAAATCCTATGATAATACATGGAGTACAACGAGAAGTTAGGATACGACAAATATCAACCATGCAACTCAAAAGAAATTTCAGGAAGGGATGTCAATTATTTGTAGTCAAAATGGAAGAAGTTAGGGAATATAAAGAAAGCACATACTTTGATGATATGATAATGCAAACCTAGAGCCGGGAAGGGGAAATGGAGATAGATTCTAAGGAAGAAACTTTTGCTAAAAAGTACCCCTATCTTCGAGAATATCAAGACATGTTTCCAAAGGAACTACCTGAGTTACCACCCAAGAGGGTGCTTGAATTCACCATTGACTTGGTTCTAGGAGCCGATCCAATCTCTAAGGCATCTTACCGAATGACTACTGTGGAGTTGATGGAGTTAAAGGCGCAACTGCAGGAATTGCTAGATAAGGGTTTGATACGACCTAGTGTTTCACCCTGGGGTGCTCCAGTAATATTTGTAAAGAAGAAGGATGGGACTCTTCATTTGTGTATAGACTAAAAAATGTTGAACAAGCTTACTATCCGAAACAAATACCCCTTACCTCGTATAGATGATCTTTTTGACCAGATGAAAGGGGCAACAATGTTCTCCAAAATAGATCTAAGATTAGGGTATCATCAACTCAGAATGAAAGAAGAGGATATTCATAAAACAACCTTTAGAACCAGATATGGGCACTACAAGTTCACATTTTTACCTCTTGGACTCACCAACACCCCAACTACATTCATGAATCTGATGAACAACATATTCAGAGATTGTTTAGATAAGTTTGTATTGGTTTTTCTTGATGGCATACTCATCTATTCTAGAAATGAGGAAGAGCATCTTTGACATCTTCAAATAGTCCTTCAACAACTGAGAGAGAATAAGCTTTATGGGAAATTATCAAAATGTACCTTCTTCCAGAAAGAAGTGCAATACTTAGGACATATAATCTCTACTAAAGGAATTTTCATAGACCTTGCAAAAAATAAAAGCATTAGTGGATTGGCCAGTACCTAAAAATGTTGATGAGGTTAGAAGCTTTATGGGTTTGGCTGGATATTACTGAAGATTTTTCAAGGATTTTTCTAGAATTTCCACCCTATCACTTCTCTCCAAAGAAAAGGAAGAAGGTTTGAATGGATAGAGAAGTTCCAAGAAGCATTTGACACTTTCAAGGAAAAATTAACAACTGCAACAATTTTGATTGTGCCTGATCCGAATGGACATTTTGTGGTGATAACAGATGTTTCCGGAGATGGACTTGGAGGAGTGTTAATGAAAGAAGGAAAAGTGGTGGCTTATGAATTGAGGAAACTGAAGCAGTATGAACAAAATTATGCACCACTTGATCTAGAATTAGTTGCAATCGTGCATGCCCTACAAATGTGGTGACATTATTTACTAGGAAAGACTTTCGAGCTTAAGTCAGATCATCAAGGGCTGAAATATCTATTTACTCAACGCAACCTAAATGCATGACAAAGAAGATGTATGGAATTAATTTCTGACTATGGCTTCAAGAGTAGTTATATAAAGGGAAAGGAGAACAGAGTAGATGATTCCTTGAGTTGGTGAAGGAACATAACTGCTATGGCAACTATTAACATAGACTTTAGAATGCAGGTTCTACAAAAGATGAAAGGGGATGACTACTATAATAAAGTACGGGAAGCTCTTCTAACAAACTCACAGAACTCTAAATATGAGGGATTTCAAATAGAAGAGGATGGAGTTTTGAGATTCAAGGGCAGGATGTATATCCTAGATTCATCATAATTAAGGAAAACAATATGGAAAGAAACTCACACCGCACCATATTCAGGCCATCATGGAGTAACCAAGATGTTGGAAGATGTGAAACCACTATATTTTTGGAAGGGAATGAAGAAGGATGCGGCCAAATTTGTTACAGGTTGTTTTGAATGCCAGAAGGTTAAAGTTAAGCATCAACATCTAGCAGGGTTATTACAACCTCATAGCGTACTAGATTGGAAGTGGCAAATTATAAGTATGGATTTTGTACAAGGGTTACCAATGACAAGGAACAGGCATAATATCATATTGGTGGTAGTAGAATGACTCACCAAGGTGGCACATTTCATACTAGGGAATTTGACAGATGGGGCTTCTGTAATTGCATGGAAATTTGTGAAAGAAATATTTCATCTGCATGGAGTACCAGAGAAAATAATTTCAAACAAAGATGTCATAATAACATCTAGATTTTGGTAGACACTATTTTCTACTTTAGGGACACAATTAAACATCAGTACAACTTATCATCCTAAAATGGATGGTCAAACAAAAAGAGTTAATCAGATATTAGAAAACCTACTTAGAATGTACTGTATGGATCAACAAAATAAGTGGGAGGAATATTTTCCCTTAGTATAATTTTCCTACAATAGTTGGTATTAGTCAGCTATTAAAATGGCACCATTTGAAGCTCTATATGGTAGAAAATGCAAAACTTCTATTAGTTGGAACAGGTTGGAAGACATGATTATTTTAGGGCCAAATATGCTCTAGGTGATGGAAGAGTAGGTCAAGCTAATTAGGCAAAGGCTGAAAGAAGGTAAAGATCGACAAAAGAGTTATGTCGATGCAAAACGAATTCCTAGATAGTTTGTAGTGGGAGACAAAGTCCTCTTGCGTGTCAAACCATAGAAAATCTCTATTAAATTTGGAAGGAGTTCAAAGCTCTCCCCAAGATATGTGGGACCTTTTGAAGTACTGGAAGTGATCAATCTAGTGGATTACAAAATTTCTCTACCACCAGCTCTTGCTAGATTGCACAATGTGTTTCATGTTTCCTATCTTAAGAAATATTTTGCAAACTTTGAGCATATGATTGACTGGAATTCCTTGCAGGTGCAGGATCTAGGGGTGATTACTATAGAACCAATTCAAGTTCTCAAGATGCATAAGCTGTGATTATGTATTCGTGAGGTGGTTTAATGTAAGGTCCAGTGGGACTAGAATTTAGAAGAAAATGCCACCTGGGAGGATTATGAAGAAATCCTTTAGAAATTTCCTTATTTGTTTTCAAACCATATGAAATTTTGATCATAGACTTGAATTTATAAATAAATAATCATCGAGGATGATGATTCTTAAGGGGTGGAGTATGTTACATTCCCCTAAGACTTAATATGTTTATGATATTGGAACCATGGATGTTAATATTGTTATTATAATTGCCTTTCATGTGAACATGAAATAATTGATTAAATAATTGTTTTGTTTTTGAAACTATAAATGTGAATGTGAATGATTATTTAAATATGTGAATCTATTGATGATAATGATGATGATGATATTATATGTAAATATGAATTAATGTGTTAGGAATGGTCTAACTCTAGTTTTCTGTGTCAAGTGGTTGCAGGATCGACATCGCACAAAGGGAAAAAGGACTATCATTAGGGAGAGGATGCAGTTGATAAGGATTTATTTGTCATCGACTCTGGGTAGTGTATGACAATGTAACGATATAACCTTGCCTTGGGTTTAATAATATAAATATTGATTAATTTGAAATTAAATATAAAACACTTATCTTAAAGATATTTCAATTATCGATTAAGAAGTGTTTTAATTTAATAAATATACTAGTGAGTGTTCAAATAATAATAAAAGAGAAATAAAATAATAAAAATTTGATAAGCATTTTATTGCTTCTCGAGTCGAGTTCGTGGGGGGGAGTTGTTGTCGGGTTTTTCATTCCACCATTCCTTTGGGAATGACTGGAATGCAAGAATTTGGGAGTTAATAATGGAATGCGAAAGGACAACCCTTTTATGGATGATCTCTCCTTTTCATGTCGGTCATTGGGTCATCATTCTTCTTATATTTTTGTTGTGGGAGGGAAGAGGGATAGAAATTCTCCATCTTTTAGTCGAGCCAAGGGAAATAAATTTTGTTTACACCGTTCTTGTCTAGGTATTGGGCATCAATCTGAGATCAATAATCTTCCATCCACTTTTCCATCAAAAAATATTTTCATTTTCCTCTTATCCTTGTTTCTCAGTCAGCTACATCTATCAGGAGGTGTTTCTTAGAGTTGCACGAATCAAGAGGTTACTACGCCATTAGGGTATCTGTTCATAGAGAATCATTGAGAGTCTATAGACTCGTCTCTGCATTCTTTGAAATAAGGAAGGAAAGACATCTGTTAGTGGATCAAGCATATGGTGAAGAGTTCTAGACTTATCATCTAAGCTTCAATTCTTCCAGCAACTAGGCACATAAGAACTTTCTAGTTTGATAATCTATTGGAATTTGTTTTGTATCAGTATCCTAAGCTTTATTAAAAATTTCTTACAATTAAGAGATAATATTTATCTCTGTATCCTGTAGAAAATTGAGTCCAGATGTTGCGTATTGAATCTCTAATTGCTCTGTATCTGAGTTAAGTCTCTGTCTAAGCGTCCTACATCCATTACCACTAATCATATGATGCCGACTATTTCAATAATTGGATTCTTCACTGTCAACGTAGCCTTAGGGATTTTCTAGGATAACTAATATTTGATATTGTACATCTGAAATGTGAAGCCATACATCCAACCAAAATTCTCCAAGAATAAAAAACAAATAAAAATTGTAATTACTCTGTAGCAAACTGGTAATCACTTAATCTCGAACATTCTTACAAAATCATTAAATTGGAATGGAAATTTCCTCAATCCTAAACTTATCTGATAAGTGCTCTTATTCTAATTTGTCAGCCCCTTGTTCTGCAATACTGGTCACCTAAATCTATGAATAACCAAGTCTTCTTGGATATCTCGTATGTTAATCCTCTCTGCCTTATTTGAAATCTATACCACTCTTAATAGTCTGATCTGTAAAAATTATAGCTTTTACATACCATGATCTTTGAGTTGTCATTGAATTAAATGTGAGTACTTAAACAAACCAGTATGCTCTCTATCTCTCTCCATTAAGACATCAACTAATCTACTTAAAGAAAAGATCCAATTTAAACACAAACAATAATCCTAGGGTTGAGAACCAGAATGAAGACTATTCAAACCGCAATAATAAACTTGATCTGAGATTGGTCATGTCGAACAAGGGTGAGTGTTGAAGACACAATATTGCCAGAAAAATCAACATAGTAGTGCCAGAGATATCGGTAGAGTAGTGCCAGAGATATTGACACAGTGGTGCCACTAATATTGAAAAAAATCCTTGGCCAAGGTAGATGCCAATTAGGAAAAATTCAGCTTCCATGTTCCAGATATACTCTGGTCAGAATGATCCTTCTAGATAGGAGGAACCTACAAAGGAGGGATCAACCAACAATATAGGTGCATGGACACGAGGCTCAGAGACATGATGACATTTGATCCTTGTTTATTTCCCTCAAGAAGGGTCGTGTTTCTTCAGCCGAAGAACACAGGAGACTAGTAGGTCTTGGTTGGGCGGTAAAGCCCCTGATGATAATTCCTTTTCCCCAATGATAAAGTAGCTCAAGAATTTCTGCTTGAAGATGATGTCAGATAACAAACTCTTTTGTGCTTATTCCCAGGTATTGCTTGTCAATTTTTAAAGTTTATTTACTATTATGCAGTTGTATATTTATGAAAATGTTCATTGATGAATTAGAAAATATAGTTAGCCAACTATTTCCATTTCATTAAAATGTTGAATTCTTGAAGGTAGTTTGAATTAACTAAGTAATTTTGTTCCTAAAAGAAAACCCTAGTTTGAATTTTTTTCCATTATGAATCATTGTGAAGCGGTTTGAAGTTATTTTTCAGCTAACAAGGGTAATTTAGATGTTAGTTACATCTTATAAATTAGTTGGAAAACCCTAGTTTTAAAATTAAGTTAGTTGCAAAACAGTTGAAAGTTAGTTAACTGTTTATTTTATATTTACTATAGATTAGATAGTTGTTACATTCACCTTGAACATTTTCAACATAAATTTGAATAATTTCATTCCCAATTTCAATATCATGTTCAACATCTTCAATTCCAACATTTTCACCTTGAACATTTTCATTCCCAATTTCAATATCATGTTCAACATTTTCACCTTGAACATATTCAATTTCCTCTTCACTTGAAAGACCATACGGCTCAGGTTCACCAATAATTAACATAGCTTGTCTTCTCTTCCTATGACCTTCTCTATCTCTTTGTCTATATGCTTAAATTTGTTCTTTTGTAAGATTTCTCTTACGTTTTTGCTTCCAATGACTGTGGTTCCCCATTATACCTCATAAAAGATGCTAAAAAATCATTTGAGTAGAAGATGCTCCAAAAATTTGATCTTTGTCTCTTCTTGTCTAAAACCCTGCGTTTGTCGCCTGTAAAGCCTACAAAAAGAATGTAGGGTTCGTTGGAATGCACATAGTGGCCCACAAATCTGATATCTGATAAAATCTGATATTTTATTTGAAAAACAGTTTAAAATGTTTTGTAACGGTAGGATTTTAGTGCTACAAAATGGATATTCGATTCAAATTGGATATCTGATTTGAATCGGATATCTAATTTGTACAAACATAGACCTAAGGGTTAATGGTAGAGGGTAGAGGGTTTAAGGGTTAAGGGTTTAGGGTTTATGGTTAAGGGTTAAGGGTTTAGGGTATAGGGTAGAGGGTTTAAGGGTTAAGGGTTAAGGATTTAGGGTAGAGGGTTAAGGGTATAGGGGAGAGAGATAGATGGAGTGAGTGAGTGAGAGAGAGACCGAGAGATGGAGAGGGGCACGAGGGAGAGACTTGAGAGAGAGAGAGTAGAGGGTAGAGGGTTTACTGGTTTAGGATTTAGGGTTTAGGGTTAAGGGTAGAGGGAGAGATAGAGAGAGAGGGTTAAGGGTTAAGGGTAGAGGGTTTAAGGGTTTAGTGTTTAAGGGTTTAGGTAGAGGGGAGATATAGAGACCTAAGAGAGGGAGAGGGGGTAGGAGGGAGAGACTTGAGAGAGAGAGAGTAGAGGGTAGAGGGTTTAAGGGTTTAGGGTTTAGGGTAGAGGGGAGAGAGATAGAGAGAGTCAATGAAAGAGAGGGAGGGAGGGAGTGGGAGAGAGAGAAGGAAGTGAGGGTTAATGGTAGAGGGTAGAGTTTAAGGGTTAAGGGTTTAGGGCTTAGAGGGTTATAAGGGTTTAGGGTTTAAGGGTTAAGGTTTGGTTAATGGTATGGGAGAGAGATAGATGGAGTGAGTGAGTGAGAGAGAGACCGAGAGAGGGAGAGGGAGAGAATTGAGAGAGAGAGAGGGGGGAGAGATAGAGGGTACAAGGTTTAAGGTTTAAGGGTAGAGGGAGAGATATAGAGGGAGTGAGTGAGAGAGAGACCTGAGAGAGGGAGAGGGGATAGGAGGAGAGACTTGAGAGAGAGAGAGAGTAGAGAGTAGAGGGTTTAAGGGTTAAGGGTTTAGGGTTTAGGGTTAAGGGTAGAGGGGAGAGAGATAGAGGGAGATGAAAGAGGGGGAGGGAGGGAGTGGGAGAGAGATAGAGGGTAGAGGGGGGAGAGATAGGAGTGATTGAGTGAGAGACTTGATAGAGAGAGAGTAGAGGGTAGATGGTTTAAGGGTTACAAAGGGGAGAGAAATAGAGGGAGTTAGTGAAAGAGAGGGAGGGAGGGAGTGGGAGAGAGATAGATGGTAGATGGTTAAGGGTAGAGGGGAGAGAGATAGGAGTGACTAAGTGAGAGACTTGAGAGAGAGAGGGAGTGGGAGAGAGATAGAGCATGTAGGGTTGATGGTAGAGGGTAGAGGGATATAAGGGTTAAGGGTAGAGAGGAGAGAGATAGAGGGAGTGAGAGAGAGAGAGAGACTTGAGAGAGGGAGTGGGAGAGAGATAGAGGGTAGAGGGTTATAAGGGTTTAGTGTTTAAGGGTTAAGGGTTGAGGGTGTAGGGTTAAGGGTAGAGGGGAGAGAGAGAGTCTTGAGAGAGGGAGAGGGCCAATAGAAGGGAGAGAGAGAGGGGGGTAGAGGGTAGATGGTAGAGGGTAGAGAGTAGAGGGTTTAAGGGCTTAAGGTTTAAGGGTTAAGAGTATCTAGGGGAAAGAGATAAAGGGAGTTACTCTGAGAGAGATACCTGACAGAGGGAGAGGGAGTATGAGGGAGAGACTTGAGACAAAGAGATGGAGTGGGAGAGAGATAGAGGGTATATAGGGTTAATGGTAGAGGGTAGAGGGTTTAAGGGTTAAGGATTTAGGGTTTAGGGTTAAGAGTGGAGGGAGATATATAAAGGGAGTGAGAGAGAGAGAGAGAGGGTAGAGGGTTTAGGGTTTAGGGTATGAGAGAGAGAGAGAGAGAGAGAGAGAGAGAGGGTAGAAGGTTAAGGGTAGAGGGGAGAGAGATAAAGATAGTGAATGAGAGAGAGAGAGAGAGAGCTGAGAGAAGGAGAGGGGGTACGAGGGAGAGACTTGAGAGAGAGAGAGA
>VDFB02000008.1:26090702-26115155 GCA_007258455.2 Sequoia sempervirens | reverse complement strand
AATCATCAAGTTGGCCTGTCTCTTTCTAATCATTGCAAAAAGTGTATCAAATTTTCCTTGAGAGTACACATCTGACCCTTCCCATTTGTTCCTTGTTTGAGAGCTTTCTCCTTGCATCAGCAACCTAGTGGATCCTTTCAATGTGTTTTCAACCATATCCTTCAGGCGATCATTTTCCCTAAGTATCCTTTCATTATTTATTTTGTACATTTCCTTTTCTTTTATTAGCATTTGGATCTGGGCTTTATTTAGCTTGGAAACATTTATGCCAATCTCAGCTGTAGCCATAGGATCAACTTCTCCAACTTTTAATTTTATAACATATCCAAAAGCCTTCTCAGTGTCAATAACAATAGACTTCTTATGTGGTGGATACAAGGCCCAAATCATAAGAGAACCTTCATCAGGGTTATACTTTGACCCTATGTACACTTCTGTCACTCCCTTAGGGATAAGCTTATGTGTAGCATTATTGTCCTTCAAGAAACTGTCAAAAACTAGAGCAGAGTTCAGATCCAAACCTAGGAAAATCATGACACCTAAATCTTCTAACAATTTTCTCCCTTTCTATAGAGTCATCTCTTTTATTTCTTTTTCCACACTTGATTTCAAATTATTCAACAATTGCTCTTCATTATTCGATGTTATATTTCCAACAGATTCTCTTATGGATTTTCCCTTTTGTTTATATAAGGAAGCTCTAAATTCTAGAGATTTCACAAACTCATCATTAGCTACAAAATATCTCTAAGCCATTAGCCTCATGTCTATCTCTGAACTTTCTCCAATTTATGGTTCTCTAGGAGGAAGCTTATAATCGTTAGTCTTCAATCTAGAGATCTTGTTAGTTGAACCCTTTGATCCCTCATCACCAGATGCCTCATCTCCAAAAGATAACAATTCTATTTCTTGTGTCTCTTTCATTTTCTATTCTACCACTTTATTATGTTCATGAACAACCCTCTCAACCTCTTTTTCTTAATTTTTTTTATCATATCATCAAATTGATAAGGTATATGATCATACCCTCCTAAATTCATCTTTTGCCTAGCAAATTCAATGCATCCCTTTGGATCAAACCCTTTCCGTCGTGTAGCTCTCTTCAAATTAAAATGTAATAGCTTATTCAAGATCAAATTATACCCTTCCTTTCACAATATGGTGAAATCTCCAAGGAAAAAAGTGCTTGGAATAAATGCCTATTTTCCAAAGGAACTTAAATTCATTACACTTGAATAATCCATTTGCCTAGCATTTTCTAGGTAGGCAATTCTACCAGGCACCATTTTAGGCAAGATGAATGGTGTATCTTCAAAACCATACACTCTGATCACAGTAGCATTCACAAAGCAATACCAATCTCTGCAATTATGGTGAATAGGTCCATTGAAATATTTAGGTCTAAGGAACCTCTTAATCTCATTAGACAATGCATAATAGAAAGGATGATTGAAAAATATGTATAATGGCTTAACAAAGTATTCTTCAAAATGCACAAAACTTGAATTGGCATACCTACTATCCCAAATACCACTCCATAACTAAATTGGTAACAATTTACCCTCCCTATCAAACTGTGTAATCCTTAACTCATCTGACCACATTCCCAATTCTTTCCCATAATACATAGCTATATGCATAAAAATAGAGTAATGTTTGAAATGCAAAATAGGGGATCCATTTTTTATTGCCATTAGCCCTGAATGAATTCCTTTGAAGGTGTATGAAGCATAGTCAAAGGGTCTGGCATTGTGATACTAAACATTAGCTGCAATTTCCATTAGTACAATAGACATAAGCTCAGGAGCTTCCATCTCGAACACCTGACATACTGAGAAGTATGTATATTTCAAATAAGAATCGAATAAGTCTATATGAAATGGAGGCCCATCATTGTCATCTAGTGGAACCAGACTTCCATCCTTCTTAGGTCTATGCAACAAAAATCTCCAACCCCTATCTGTGGTTTCCATTCTCCAGAATTCCCTCTCTAAATTCTCATGCGCAATGGATTCGTAACATGTGCCTTCTAGATTAAAAAATTCACTAATTGCAGATTTTGACATATGTATGAAAGGCTTACCCAATGAATTAAAAATAGCTTTGAGTTTTGGATCATAATGGGCAGCTAAGAGTTTTAGTAGTTCCACATCCACGAACACATTTGGGACAACTAGTTTTCCTAGGTTGAATTTCCAAGGATTGCACACTGGTTCAAACCTCTCCCTCCTATGATAATGGAACATAAATAATTCATACTCTTGAATTGAATTCCACACATCCCCTATGTGTTTTCACTTGTCATCAAATTTCTCCACATCTGCCCTAAGTTGTGCAGAGTGCCTAGCTTTAGGTCCTGAGCTAGGTAGTTGGTCGATAAGATCTTGATTCAATTTTCTTTCAATTGTTTCTGATTCATCCCTAGTCTTAGTATTTTGCTTCTTTCCCCTAGGATGACTACTCTCACCCTACCTTTTTCTACCTTTTTATTTTCTAGAGCTTGAACCTTCCATTTTTATTTTATCAAATTGACAGACCTGAAATACGGATGCAGAAAATTCAAAAGCTTACTTGAAAATCTCTGGTTGCACAACATTCTTTGGCCCCTGTCCATTCTCTCGTTCCTCTCATCGCCAATTCTGAAAATTCTCCTTAATTGTTCTTCTTTGATTCAACAGATCACCTATACAATGTGTATTCGTGCAACTATTAATGTCCAACTTTGAGCATGAGTGTAGCAAGTTTTTTGAATTCCCCGTTGTCAGATCAAATGATTATATTGGCAAGACATTTTAAACTCTGGATGATCTATACATTTGAATCAAGCCAAACATTCATTAGGCACCTTATATGGTCAGGGAGACCCATTACCACTCCTACCAATATACTTTTGATCCTTTTGTATTTCCATCAATAAGAGAATAGGTATCGCTGAAAAATTTGAAAGCTACATCGACGTTGCAAGTATCCCCGATGTATTATCCACCTCCTTCTTATGAATTGAAAAGACTCTCTCCGATGAAATTCTATCAAAGTGACAAATGGAGTCGGCTAGACATTTGAAACTTATTCTGATATCACATGTCTCCCTTACATGTTTCTCTTGTGCTTTATTGATGAGACAAAGTGAGTATCTTGCTAATGGACTTCTATCAGCGTGACATGTATGCTCAGGCTGACTTGAAGATCTTATTCCAATAAATTTTTTCTTGCCGATAAATTTTTTGTCGATGAAACAACAAGCCATGTCTTTCCAAGTATGTATCCTCTTAAGCTATTGATTGATGTGACAATGTTGATCTCTTGCTGATATGCCAAAAACACCTGAATTAAAAGATTATAGCTTATGGGTCAGAGATACATAGACCTACTCATGCCAATATGATTACTTATTCAAAAGCTCTTGCTCAATGATGATCAAAAGGATTTTGGTGGGTCAAAAAATCAAATCTGATGGGAGTACTGGGGGGAATATGATATATGGAATGAATTAAAGAAAAATTGTACTCAAAATGCAACTGTCTTGTGGAATTCATACATCAAGGGGGTTCAAGTGATTTTCTGTTAAATCTCCCCCTAAGACCTTGGTAGGTCTAATTCCTGAAGGAAATGTCTGTACCAGATGAGGGCACAGACACATCTATCATCTCGGCCTCTTCTTTCTTCCTCTAAATGTTATTCATTTCTTGCTTAATCTCATCTTTGTCAACCTTCTTCACAGGTTCATTCTTTTCTACCGGATTGGTCTCCTTACCCTTCTTGCTTTTGCAAACTCTTGAGATATGTCCTGGTTTGTTGCAATTATAGCAGACAATATTTCTCTGATTAGATTGACTTCCACTGAATCTTGTTTTGCACTGATTAGCTTTATGTCCATACTTTTTACAAGTATAATAGTAGCCATTAAAGTATTGATTCACTCTTCCTCCATTAAAACGATTCATTATCAAGGTTTTGCATTCACTTTCCCTATGTCCAACTCTTTTGCATGCAAAACGTTGACTAGAGAAGGAACTAGGAAACTAATTCATCCTACTCCTACATTCTATTGCCCTGTGACCAAATTTTTTACATGAAAAATAAGTTCCATTAAAAGATGAATACCTTTGTGCATTAGGATGTCTCATAGGTGGTCTCCTAGCAAAGTTCCTTGAATGTCCTTTTTGCTTTCCTTTATTTTGAGTCTTCTGGTTTTCCTTAGAGTTTTCACCTCCTTCCATTTCCAAGCCACCTTTTTCTTTGCTTAGTTTTTGTCCTGAAATCAATTCATCAAGCCTGTCTGAGCTAGATTTGAAATTTTTCTCACAGAGTCTTTCCTTCTCCAAATCCACTTTCAGGTTCACCACTTCTTGTTCAAGCTTGGTACACTCATCATACTTTCTTTGTACCAATTTGTTCATACATTATTCAATTCTTTTCTTCTCCTCTACTTGCACTTTCAAACCAGTAATTTCTTCATTAGCTTGCTTCAACTAATAAGTTACTTCCCTATGCCTTTCTTTGAACTTTTTCAACTGCTCCTTTAATTTCTAGACACATTCATTTGCATCTTCAAGATTCTCTTTCAGATCTTTATTTTCTCTTTCAACTTTTTCAAGATCCTCAAGAGCAGTCTGAAGCTCTTCTTTATCATTCATTTCTTCCATCTTCAGGATCTCCCTCAAGATGTTAGGATTTTCTAGAGGAACCAAGCTCTAATACCAAATGTTGAATATCCAAGATACTGAGAGGGGGGGGGGTGAATCAGTATCTTCTTAAATTTTCTGATAAGATACCATCCAATTATTCCATTGCAAACAACAACAATGATAAGTAAAAGCATTAATAGAATATGAAATCACATAACACATGAACACCAATATTTTCACATGGAAAACCCAAAATGGGAAAAACCATGGTGTGTGAGCTCACAATAAAGTATAACTAGTTATAAGATATTACAAATCTGGGGTGGTTCAATTCCAGGACTCACTATCCAAATACAAAGGATCACTGCCTACAAAATTACAATGAAAAAATGGATTACAACTAGAAAATGAACTAATAAAGTACACCTAGTGAGTGTTGATTTAGTTCCAATGGAGCTCAATAAACTAACTTGACACACTTCATCATATTCACTCTTCTTCACATTCACATTCTCAATACAATCATCTCTTTTTCAGTCTTCAAAAACTATCCAATATATATATCTGATCTCTCCACAAGAATTAATTAGGTTGGCCTAATTAGATGCACTTCTTATTCACCAAAAATACCAACTATCGGCTACAAGCTTTCACAAAATCTTCCCAATAGAAAATTCAAATGCCCAACATGCTACATCATGTTGGCATGGACCTAAGATAGGTCACACATATATCCACATAAAAAAAAAAAATTCACCATTACACAACTCATCCATTAGGTCAGCCAAGGATAGACCTAATAGAAAAATTGCAATCAACAAAATAATGCTGATACACCATACGAGCATATGAATACATTAGATCTTGAATGTATGTGCTTACAACATCCATGCACCATTTCCAGACACCGCAAGCAACAATAATCACCAACAAACAACTGTGGACTAAAATACATGAGGATATACCAAAATATTAGAGAATGTAAGCATTATACTAGTTTAGATACTGGACCAAAATACCAAAACAAATTCAGACTTGATCTTGCAGTTGCAACTCATATATCATGGTGACATCAATGATAACACAAAATAACAAAATGAGATGTTCTTCTTCATTTTTCCAACACCTAGACCTCAGCGAGGATACATGAAGAGTGTACAGTATAGCATGATCAATCACCATGTACCAACAATATCTCACTTGGAGACTGATTAGGCTCTACACCAAACAATCTCGACACTTGGAGATTGATCTTGGATGACACCACTACACTTACAACTCCCACTAGAAATAAGCACCTTAGACCCTGCTACTTTGTTATACTTTTAACCATGAAGACCAACTGAGGCTGAAGAGGAGCTCAGCTTCTCCCATGTCATTTCATTTGTAAACATATTCGTTGGATTAGCATATGTATGTATCTTTTCCAGCTTTACTAGTCTGTGCTCCAAGACTGACCGAATGAAATGATATCTCAACTGTTTTGGTTTTAGAGTGCAAGGTAGAATTCTTTGCAAGATGTATAAACTTTGGCTATCTGTAAAAAAGTGATTGTCAACCTGTTGTTTTCCCAACTCTTCCATGAAAAGTTGTAGCCATATCATCTCCTTTTCCACTTCTATTGCAGCAACATACTTTGCCTCCGTGGTGGATAAAACAACCACTTTTTGCAATCGAGAAATCCAACTCACTGTTGTCCCACCAACTATAAATACATAACTTGTGGTAATCTACTTGGTATCTACATCCCCTACCAAATTTGAGTCAACATAGCCTTTTAAATTAGTATTAGAGCCCCCAAAACATAAACATTTATTGGATGTGCCTCTCAAATACCCGATAATCCATTTTACCACATTCCAATGCTTAACTTTGGGATGACTCATATACCTTCTAACAAATCCTACAACATATGCAATATCTGATCTTGTGCATACCATGGCATACATCAAACTGCCTACGGCTGAAGCATATGGTACCTTGGACATTTTTTCTTCCTCCTCTTGTGTCTTTGGAGACATATCCTTAGTCAATTTAACATGACTAGGCAAAGGTGTACTGACAACTGTTGCATTCTCCATATGAAATCTTTGCAACACCTTTTCAACATAATCAACCTAAGATGAAAATAATTTTTTGTTTTTTCTATCTCGTGTAATCTTCATACTAAGGATTTGCTTTGTTTCCCCCAAATCCTTCATAGAAAATTAATTTTCTAACTATTGTTTTAACTCCTTTATGTGATCCATGTTAGACCCTGCTACAAGCATATCATCAACATATAAACATAAAATAATGTAGCTATCATCATCCAACCTCTTAAAATAAACACAATGGTCTGAATTACATCGACTATAGCCATGCTCATCCATTAAGCTATCAAATTTCATATACCATTGCCGAGGTGCTTGCTTCAAGACATTTAAACTTTTCTTCAATCTGCACACCAATTTCTCCTAACCTTTGACCTCAAATCCTTGTGGTTGTTCCATGTATATTTCCTCTTCCAAATCACCATGGAGAAAGGTTGTTGTAACATCAAATTGTTCTAAATGCAAATATTCAGTAGCCACAATACTTAAAATAGTATGAATAGAAGTCATTTTAACAACTGGAGAAAAGATTTCATCAAAATCATTACCCTTTTTCTGTGCAAATCCCTTTACAACTAATTTGGCTTTAAATATTTTCTTACCTCCATCCTCCTCTTGCAGCCTATAAACCCATTTTTTTGGTAAATCCTTTTTACCTATAGACAACTTGCATAATTCCCAGGTTTGATTTTTCAACAAGGAGTCCATTTATTCTTCCATTCCATGCTCCCATTGAACCTTGGTATCCACCTACATAGCTTCATCATAACATTCTAGTTCACCAACATCAGTTAATAAAATAGAATACAAAGAGGGAGAAAATCTTTTTGGAGGTCTACTTATCCTTGAAGATCATCTAACATTCACTAGAGTTTGTGGTATTTGTTGTTGTTGTTATTGTGGAGCATGAGGAACCACTATAACATCATTGTTTGGTGTATCATCCAACACTACATAATCATTTTCTTTCTTCTCATGTTGTTGCAACTGATCTTTGTACAACACTTTCTCATTGAATATGACATCCCTGCTTCTCACAATTTTTTGATTTTCAAAATCCCAAAGCCTATATAACCAAATTCATCAATGCCATATCCAAAAAATATACATTTTTTTGATTTTGCATTAAGCTTGGTTCTATTTTCAAAATAGATACATGTGCAAATTCTTCATAACCGAAGGTCTTGAGAAAAGAATAAATCACCTTCTTACCTATCCATGCTTCCTCTAGAATACCACAACCCAAAGTATTAGAGGGACGTCTATTGATTAAATAAACAACAGTGTTTACAGCCTCTTCTCACATGTTTAAAGGAAGCCCAACATGCAATCTCATAGTCTGTGCACGCTTCATTATTGTTTTGTTCATGTGCTCAACCACTCGATTTTCCTGCGGAGTCTTTCAAACCATTTTCTGCTTACAAATACTATTAGAGGAACAATAATATTCAAACTCTTTGCTACAATACCCACCACCATTATCAGATCTGAGACATTTTAACTTTTTACTTGTCTCATTCTCAACCAAGCTTCTCCATTTCTTAAAAGTTTCAAATACATTAGATTTCTGCCTAAGGATATAAATCCATACCTTCCTTGTTGCATCATCAATAAAAGTGACATAGTACTGAGAGCCACTAAGAGAAGATACTTGAGCTGGTCCCCATACGTCCATATGCAAAAGCTCCAAATTCCTATCTTTCTTTTGCTTCCCATCCTTGAGAAAAATAACTCTCTCTTTTTTTTCCATACAAACAACTTTCACAAAAATCCATATTAACACATTTCAGACTTGGTAAAACATCCTTTGAATGAAGTACTTTCATATAGGTTTTGCACTCATATGCCCAAGTCTATTATGCCACATTGTTGATTTAGAATCCATAGCAACTTTCTAATTTTCTGCCTATTGAACTGCAACAACTGTTCTTAAACATTGATTTTTATCTGCAATAGCTAAAGTAGAAGGAACAGTATGACCTATATAAAGATATAAGGTGCCTAGTTTAACACCTTTTGCTACCACTAAGGGGTATGCGCAGGATCATGATGGGCCAAAAAGTGGCGATGTGAAAAAAGTTGCATTTTACATTGACCAAAAAATGCAAAAATTTTGAGTTGACTTTTTTCTGGCTTGGGTGTCAGTACATTGCTCCAAAGTAATGCCCAAGGCAAGAATCAGATATCGGATATCTTGGATATCTGATTTGAAGCACGTATGAATCGATATTAACTGGGATTTTAAAATCATTTGAACCATTTTAAAGCTAAGTGCAGGCAGTGAGGGCTACATTTGAGAATCAGATATCTGATTTCAAGCAGATATTTGATTTCTAGGGTAAGTTATTGGTTTTAATTTTGTTTTAATCGATTTTCCTATTGGTTTTGTAGAATTTTACATAGTTTTTTATGGATTTTTATTAAAAAGTAGGGTTTTTTATTGATTTTTATTAAAAACCAGAGTTTACAATGGATTTTTATTAAAAACTAATATTTTTTATGGATTTTTATTAAAAACTAGTATTCTTTATGGATTTTTATTAAAAACTAGAATTTGTTATGGATTTTTGTTAAAAAGTAAGGTTTTTTTTTTAAAAAATTAAAAACTAGGGTTTTTTACAATAATTTCATTTATATTGTGTAATTTCAATTAGATTAATTAGTTTTTAACTTTAATCAGGTATTATGGCTGAGAATGAAAATGCACAGATTCCAAATGCTCCACCACCTCCGTAGCCATCAATTGAAGAATTAATTGGTAAAAAATTGGAGCAATTGAGGGGCATTTGTGATGTTTATAAGACAATCCCTCGATTATCCCAGATGACAAACACATTGTAGGAAATAATTAAAAATATAGAAACCCTCTCCACCCAACATAATGCCTTTGTTTCATGGCAAGAAACCATGAGGGAATATTACTCCTTTGGATTGTCTTACGATGATGTGAAAGATCTTCAAATAACAAAATCCAAAATTGCCTCTTTATTTGTTAACCCCCGCACCAATTTTCTAGTTAATGTTAATAAACCAACACTTTCTATAAAATGGTGGATGAATAAGGACATTGTAGATAACTTTTGGGATCATTGGTGTATGATTTTTGATAAACCACTGAACAACAATTGTGATATACCATTTTACTTTATTAAAAAATTATACGCTGAGTTTGTGTTAGGGTGTCATGTCAATTAATTTGACATTAAATCCTTCTAGTGCGTCGATGGAGGTATGCCCTAGGATTGACCAAGGACAGTTAGAGTAGTCCCACACCCATATGTTCCCCCTCCTCCCCTTCCTCCACCACCTCTAGTACACATTCAGATATTATCCAGGATGCAGCCACATAGACTATTCAGGCTATTCACTCTTTGAGTGGTCTTTTGGTTTCACATGCTTCTACAGTAGCTCAGCCAAATTTTGGTGATGTTGGCAATGGATCGAGTGCTAATACATCATCCTCCTCAGGTCCACATAATTGTGTGCCACATACTTTCACTATGTGCCACCAGATATGCTTGGGTCCTCTTGTATAGCACACTGAGCATCCCTTGGACACTTCTGATTATGACCTCCATGATGTGGACATTATAGATCAGATGCAAGAAAGTGGAACATACCCTACAAATTCCTCTCCTACTAGGGAGGGGGACATTGGAATAGTGACACAGGTAAGATATAAGTTGTAAATTCATAACTTGCATTTTTTTAAAAATGAATATTAATAAGAGATAGTATCAAGTACTAATATTTATTTACATGGTCTATTTAACAGTTGATGTCTGAGGAGGAGCTCACACAGGTGACTGGTAGCACCCTTAGGGCCATTTCATTCGGCCTCAACATGCACACAATATATATTTTCACACTCACTCGTTTACATTTTTTTATTATATACTTGCTTGTCATTTGAATTGTCATTAATGAAATTATATAACTTATATGTTTATCTTATTTTCCTCTTGTAGGAAATACCTAGTGTGAGTGAGGTGTAGCCTTGTCCAAACTATGGAGGCGCAAAGTTAGATAAGGGGAAGGTAATTGAACTCAAATTGGATTGAATTAAGATTTTTAAGATCTTATATTGATTATACATACATCGACATAGATTGGTAGTTTCATATGTACTTGTAATTTTTATGTACAGGTGGTTATGAGGTATACATCGTTGTTGACAAGTGTCACAATGCCTGAAGGAGTAGGTATTGGAACACCTCAAGGAGTAGGTGTTGAAACACCTCAAGGAGGAGGTGTCGAAACACCTGAAGGAGATAAAGAAAAAGATCAACCTAAAAAGGTATGTGTTTATTTTATTTTGTGTTTGGTAAATATGTTCCTACTACCAACAATTGTATGCTAACTTGGATCAGTTTTATGCTTTTCTTCACATATATAGATTGACATTTCAAAAGTTGGTTTGGTTGGTTCTTTGAGAGGGGCATATTCTAGGACTCCTGACCCTTTGAAGAGATGTATATTTTAGGTAATCAAGATTTCAATTTTAGAGTTCAATTAAAATTCAATGTATATTGATTTTGATGTTAATTATTCAATTTTAAATTATATAGTATAAGTAATCTCAATTGTGGTTTGAATTTTTCTTGTGCAGCTACCTTCAGAGCCAAAGAGTGCTTGTAAGAGGCTCCATTTTGATGATCCACCAGTAGTTTAGGATGAGATAGACATTTTGGAATGTAAATTTTGAATAGATATTGAGATGGCATATGCCACATTTTGTAAAACTTTGTTTGAGTTGGCATTGATGCCATTTTTGTATATGTACATACACTTGATTATTAGATAATTTGATATATAGAAGTTGACAATCAAAATTTAATTTGTTCCTTATGTGCATGATTAAACTCTTTGAAAATTTAATCTTGAGCAATGGTTAAATATCAATGTAAAATAGCATAAAAAAGAATGGTTATATTATGTAGTTTATATTCATATCGTTGATTACATTACATTGCACATCTTTCAAACTCAAAGCATTAGTTCACATTGCATAACTAACAACTAGATGTTGATAGATGAAAAAAATTCAATTACAATATAGTTTTTACAAAGTCAACCTAAGTAGTTATGCAATTACTTCACATTACATAACTAATAACTAGGAGCAGCTGTCAATTGCATTTGCTTGTCATGGAATTCTATGAGACCACATTTCTTTGAGGCTTTTTTTTAAACAATTCACTGCCTTGTCTATGCTACCACATTTTTCTTGAATTTGGAATATGTCTTTCTTCCACACAAGGTTCTTCATTTCTCATGTAATATGGTGAAACATAATTTACACTTGGTTCAATATTATGTTCAATATCTTCAATTCCAACATTGTCACTATTGCATTCCCCTAAGACTTAATATGTTTATGATATTGGAACCATGGATGTTAATATTGTTATTATAATTTCCTTTCATGTGAACATGAAATAATGGATTAAATAATTGTTTTATTTTTGCAACTGTAAATGTGAATGTGAATGATTATTTAAATATGCTAATGTATTGATGATAATGATGATGATGATGATGATAATATATGTAAATATGAATTAATGCGTCAGGAATGGTCTAACTCTAGTTTCCTAGGTCAAGTGGTTGTAGGATCGACATTGCATGAAGGGAAAAGGGACTATCATCAGGGAGAGCATGTAGTTAACAAGGATCTATTTGTCATCGACTCTGGGTAGTGTATGACAATGTAACGATATAACCTTGGCTTGGGTTTAATAATATAAATTTTGATTAATTCAAAATTAAATATAAAACACTTATCTTAAAGATATTTCAATTATTGATTAAGAAGTGTTTTAATTTAATAAATATATTAGTGAGTGTTCAAATACTAATAAAAGAGAAATAAAATAATAAAAATTTGATAATCATTTTAGTACTTCTAGAGTTGAGTTTGTGGGGGGGGGGAGTTGCCATCGGGTTTTTCATTCCGCCATTCCTTGGGGAACATATGGAATGAAAGAAGTTGGGAGTTACGGATGGAATGTGGAAGGACAACCCTTTTATGGATGATCTCCCCTTTTTGCGTCGATCATTGGGCCATCATTCTTCTTACATTTTTTCTATGGGAGGGAAGAGGGATAGCGATTCTCCATCTTTCAGTCGAGCCAAAGGAAATAAATTTTGTTTACACCGTTCTTGTCTAGGTATCGGGCATCAATCTGAGATCAATAATCTTCCATCCACTTTTCCATCAAAAAATATTTCCATTTCCCTCTTATCCTTGTTTCTCAGTCGGGTACATCCATCGAGAGATGTTTCATAGAGTTGCACGAATCAGGAGGTTACTACGCCATTAGGGTATCTATTCATAGAGAAGCATTGAGAGTCTTTAGACTCATCTTTGCATTCTTTGAAATAAGGAAGGCAAGACATCTGGTAGTGGATCAAGCATACGGTGAAGAGTTCCAAACTTATCATCTAAGCTTCAATTCTTCCAGCAAGTAGGCACGTAAGAACTTTCCAATATGATAATCTATTGGAATTTGTTCTGTATCAGTATCATGAGCTTTATTAAAAAATTCTTATAGTTAAAAGATAATATTTATCTCTGTCTCCTATAGAAAATAGACTCCAGATGTTGTGTATTGAATCTCTAATTGCTTTGTATCTGAGTTAAGTCTCTGTCTAAGCGTCTTGCATCCATTACCACTAATCTTATGATGTCGACTGTTTCAATAATTGAATTCTTCACTGTCAGCATAGCCTTAGGGATTTTCTAGGATAACTAATCTCTGATATTGTACATCTAAAATGTGAAGCCATACATCCAACCAGAATTCTCCAAGCCTCGGAAACAAATATAAATTGTAATTACTTTGTAGCAAACTAGAACTCACTTAATCTAAAACATTGTTACAGAAGCATTAAATTGGAATGGAAATTTCCTCCTTAATTCTGAACTTATCTGATAAGTGTTCTCATTCGAATCTGTCAACCCCTTGTTCTGCAATACTGGTCACCTAAATTTGTGAATAACCAAGTCTTCTTGGATATCTCGTATGTCAATCCTCTCTGCCTTATTTCAAATCTATACCACTCTTAATATTCTGATCTGGAAAAAGTATAGCTTTTACATACCATGATCTTTGAGTTGTCATTGAATTAAATGTGAGTACTTAAACAAACCAGTATGCTCTCTCTCTCTCTCCATTAAGACATCAACTAATCTACTTAAAGAAAAGATCCAATTCAAACACAAACAGTAATCCTAGGGTTGAAAATCATAAAGAAGACTATTGAAACCATAATAATAAACTTGATCTAAGATTAGTCATGTCGAGGAAGGGTGAGTGTTGACAACACAGTAGCGCCAAAAAAATCGGCACAGTAGTGCTAGAGATATCGACACAATCGTGCCAGTAATATTAAAAAAAATCCTTGGCCAAGGTAGATGCTAGTTAGGAAAAAGTCAACTTCCATGTTCCAAATATACTCTAGTCAGAATGATCCTTCTAGATAGGAGGAACCTATAGAGGAGGGATTGACCAACAACATAAGTGCATGGACAACAGGCTCAGAGACATGATGACATTTGATTCTTGTTGATTTCCCTCAAGAAGGGTCAGGTTTCTTTAGTCGAAGAACACAAGAGACCAGTAGGTCTTGGTTGGGTGGTAAAGCCCCTGATGATAATCCCTTTTCCCCAATGATAAAGTAGCTCAAGAATTTCTTCTTGAAGATGATGTCAGATAAAAAACTCTTTCATGCTTATTCCCAGGTATTGCTTGTCAATTTTTAAAGTTTATTTACTATTATGTAGTTGTACATTTATGAAAATGTTCATTGATGAATTAGAAAATATAGTTAGCCATCTATTTCCATTCCATTAAAATGTTGAATTCTTGAAGGTAGTTTGAATTAACTAAGTAATTTTGTGCCTAAAAGAAAACCCTAGTTTGACAGTTTTTCCATTATGAATCATTGTGAAATGGTTAGAAGTTATTTTTCAGCTGACAAGGGTAATTTAGAAGTTAGTTACATCTTATAAATTAGTTGGAAAACCCTAGTTTTAAAATTAAGTTAGTTGCAAAATAGTTGAAAGTTAGTTAACTGTTTATTTTATAAAGTGTAGATTAGATAGGTTGTTACACATGGTATCAAAGGGACTGGGTTTAACACTAAAACCTCAGGCTCAATATGAAAACATAGAGAACTAAATCAATCGTTAATGTTATTCCAGGATGGTGTTGATACGAAAAACACCTCAAAAGAAGGTTCATGACCCGATATCTATTCAAATGTGGAAGATTAGGTTATCATATGATTACTCAGACTATTCTCTCCCATGAAACACAGAGACAATGGCCGAAGCCCTAAAAAGACTCCAAAAGGAGAGGAAGAAATGGACGGCCTTGAGAAAGGAAAAAGTGAAAGTCAAGATACTGACTGAAATGATCAAAACCAGCACACTGGAATCTGCCAAATTGAAGACCCAACCTGAAACAACTAAGGAAAAATGAGTTTCAACTCTGGGTTACAGTCTTCTTCCATACACAAAGCTCTGTGATCAGGAGGAGCCTAACACTGATAGTGAAATTGAACCTTGAACTTTGAAACTGAAACTAATCATGGAAGTGATAAATATTTTGTAATCCTTGTAATGAATCTATCATAGGAGTGATAGAAATTTTTGTACTATTATGAAATAAATCCATCACAGAATGTGATAGAAAATTTTGTATAGACCTATCACAGGATGTGATAGAGAAATTTTGTATTATCTATGTAAGGATCAATCAGAAGGAGTGATGATCCATATACAAGCAATAAATAAAATTTTGTTTGCATTAATCATATTTTGTGAATTACTTCTTTTTGACTCAAAATGACTTGATTTCTGAAAATGTTGAATGAGTTATGCAAAGTAAATCTATATGAAAATATGCCTTATAAAAAAAAAAACTAATAAACAAATAAGACTAATTAGAGTCCTTAATGTACAACAAGACATCATTAGAATGAAAAATTTCGGACATGGATTAGGGGTAGACCAAAAAAATAACCCCATGGCCAAATTGGACAAGTTATTAGCTTTGATGAATGCAACCCAGGCCTAGTTAGCTAACCTGGAAATAAAAGTGGAAGGGCAACCTGTGACAAGTGAAGAAAGAACAGAAAACCAAACTGAACAGTAAGGGGAAATTTCAAAAACCTTGAACCTAGAACACAAGAAAAGTAGACTGGCTAATGAGCTAGCCAAGGACATGAAGAAAATTAAACCCCCTAAGTTTGAGGGCTCTGTTTAGGGTGATTCTACGGAGGTGTGGTTGAAAGAAATGGAAAAATACTTTGAAGTGAGGGATTATTCTGATAATTCAAAGGAAACATGGGCAACCTATCAACTGGCAGGAGAATTTGCCACCTGGTTGGAGAACAAAAGAGTAGAAATGGGAATGGTAGCAGCTGGGGTATAATGGGAGCAGTTTGTATGGTTATTTCACCAAATGTGGCTTTCACAGACATACTATGACAAGAAGTTAGATTTTGAAAATCTGAGGCAGGGACCTCTATCAGTTAATGAATATTGTGAGAGGTTTACTCGATTACTTAAGTATGTCCCTCAGTACCAACAAGATGAAAACTTCTAGGTTCAAAAGTTTATAATGGGACTGAATAATCAAGTAGGAGGTCCTGTGGATGTACTAGCTCCTCGAACAATGGATGAGGCTTATGAAAAGGCAGTTCGGCAAGAGCAGAGACTAAAGAAAGATGACTCTTTCTGGGACAGGAAGCACAACAAATGCAAGTGGGAGCAGTATCATCAAAATTTGAAAAAGAAGGGTCATAAGAATAACAGATTTGAAAACAAGAGAGACAAAAGGAATAATTTCAATAATAACAAGAAAGATGAAACCACTACAAATAAAGGACTAGAAAAGAAAGGACCACTTGGAGGGTGCTTTAATTGTGGGTGAACATTATTCCACCCAGTGCCCACATAAGAATTAGTAGGGGCAGCAACAACAGAAACCCTTACCGTCTCAACAAATGACTTTTCAACAAAGAATTCATGCAGCAGTTGACAATCGACAAGCTGAATATCAAGCTACCCCTATAGAGAATCTAGGTATGCTCTATGGAAATACCATAACCATACTAATTGATACTAGAGCTACAAAAAGTTTTATATCTCCTAAGATATTGCATAAATTTCCTAAAAGAATTGGGTACATGGCTAAATCCTGGATTGTAGAATATGCTAATCAAACGAGAGCTCGGGTAGAGTAGTGTCTGTTTGAAGCTAGGATAGAATTTCCAGGCTTCGCCACAGAGGTTAACGTTTATGTGGAACCTCTGGGTTCCTATGATGTAGTCATTGGGATGAACTAGCTAAGGGAACATAGGGTAAAGGTTGACTGCTATGCCAAAACAATAGAATGTCTAGATGACCTAGGAAATCCTAGGTTATTGGACATAATAACCCGGCCAAAATAACCCTGGACAAAATAACCCTGTCACAATAACCCAAGGACAAAATAACCCAAGGTCAGAATAACCCAAGCCAAAATAACCCGTGGTCAAAATAACCCATGGACAAAATATCCCCATAAGAATATAGAGAAATGAAAACAAAATTTATAAATTACATGTATGTTACTAAAAAAACTTTATTATTCAAATTTTCAATTAAAGTGTCAAATTATGAGCGATGCCTCTTATATAATCTAAAATTTTATGGTTGTCATAATAATCAACCAATCTTTTTAGTATTTCTTTGAGTTCATGGTATTTTTTCCTGCTTGGTTGCCTAGTGTATCTAGCCATATATTTCTCTATTCTATTCTCTTGGAGACTCTATTTTTTTTCACTGCTTTGATGAATTTCTAGACTAAGTTGTGTGATGCTTGAAGCAATTCAATAAATCCTTTGTTCCCTCCCTCAATAGTATTATTGGTTATGGGAAGATCATCTTGAGTAGCTGAATAGAAATTCCACATTGTGATTGGAAACTTGGGTGATTGTCTGTTGCCTCTTCTGGTTAGTCTGCCAATCCATGTGTCTTCAAAATAATCAATTATGGGTTGCAGGGTCTCCTCATGTTTTGTATAATAAGGAGATTGTTGAAGTGTTTCAAATGCATCAATTACATCTATCTGAGGCACAAAAGCTAATGGAACAAGTTTCTTGATCTCATATGCAAATACTTCATTGGCACTGTAACGTGTTTGCCCCTTCTTCCTTTCTTTACTTCTCTTAATTCTACCACTTTATATATCTCAATTCCTTTTCATTTATATCTTTTCATATTAACTCTTAATCAACTTATTCCCACGAAATTTCCTTTATTTTTTATAATTATTTATCATTTTATAGGTGATTTAAGCATATTAAAGGTGTTTTAAGACTATTTTAGGGGTATATAATGGATATATGGTCTAAAAATGACCTAAATAGCCTCTATGGTGCCTTAGAATCATATTTATAATTTATTTTATGTCATTTCTAGTTTACTAGCTTGATCTAAAATGACCATGGGTTATTTTGTCCATGGGTTATTTTGACCACGGGTTATTTTGTCCATGGGTTATTATGACCCTGGGTTATTTTGTCCTTGGGTTATTTTGGTCGGGTTATTCTGTCCAAGGATATTTTGGTCGAGTTATTATGTCCTGATATCGAAATCCTATGATAATACATGGAGTACAATGAGAAGTTAGGATATGACAAATATCAACCATGCAACTCAAAAGAAATTTCAGGAAGGGATGTCAATTATTTGTAGTCAAAATGGAAGAAGTTAGGGAATATAAAGAAAGCACATACTTTGATGATATGATAATGCAAACCTAGAGCCGGGAAGGGGAAATGGAGATAGATTCTAAGGAAGAAACTTTTGCTAAAAAGTACCCCTATCTTCGAGAATATCAAGACATGTTTCCAAAGGAACTACCTGAGTTACCACCCAAGAGGGTGCTTGAATTCACCATTGACTTGGTTCTAGGAGTCGATCCAATCTCTAAGGCATCTTACCGAATGACTACTGTGGAGTTGATGGAGTTAAAGGCGCAACTGCAGGAATTGCTGGATAAGGGTTTGATACGACCTAGTGTTTCACCTTGGGGTGCTCCAGTAATATTTGTAAAGAAGAAGGATGGGACTCTTCATTTGTGTATAGACTAAAAAATGTTGAACAAGCTTACTATCCAAAACAAATACCCCTTACCTCGTATAGATGATCTTTTTGACCAGATGAAAGGGGCAACAATGTTCTCCAAAATAGATCTAAGATTAGGGTATCATCAACTCAGAATGAAAGAAGAGGATATTCATAAAACAACCTTTAGAACCAGATATGGGCACTACAAGTTCACATTTTTACCTCTTGGACTCATCAACGCCCCAACTACATTCATGAATCTGATGAACAACATATTCAGAGATTGTTTAGATAAGTTTGTATTGGTTTTTCTTGATGGCATACTCATCTATTCTAGAAATGAGGAAGAGCATCTTTGACATCTTCAAATAGTCCTTCAACAACTAAGAGAGAATAAGCTTTATGGGAAATTATCAAAATGTACCTTCTTCCAGAAAGAAGTGCAGTACTTAGGACATATAATCTCTACTAAAGGAATTTTCATAGACCTTGCAAAAAATAAAAGCATTAGTGGATTGGCCCGTACCTAAAAATGTTCATGAGGTTAGAAGCTTTATGGGTTTGGCTAGATATTACTGAAGATTTTTCAAGGATTTTTCTAGAATTTCCCACCCTATCACTTCTCTCCAAAGAAAAGGAAGAAGGTTTGAATGGACAGAGAAGTTCCAGGAAGCATTTGACACTTTCAAGGAAAAATTAACAACCACAACAATTTTGATTGTGCCTGATCCGAATGGACATTTTGTGGTGATAACAGATGTGTCCGGAGATGGACTTGGAGGAGTGTTAATGAAAGAAGGAAAAGTGATGGCTTATGAATTGAGGAAACTGAAGCAGTATGAACAAAATTATGCACCACTTGATCTAGAATTAGTTGCAATCGTGCATGCCCTACAAATGTGGTGACATTATTTACTAGGAAAGACTTTCGAGCTTAAGTCAGATCATCAAGGGCTGAAATATCTATTTACTCAATGCAACCTAAATGCATGACAAAGAAGATGTATGGAATTAATTTATGACTATGGCTTCAAGAGTAGTTATATAAAGGGAAAGGAGAACAGAGTAGATGATTCCTTGAGTCGGTGAAGGCACATAATTGCTATGGCAACTATCAACATAGACTTTAGAATGCAGGTTCTGCAAAAGATGAAAGGGGATGACTACTATAATAAAGTACGGGAAGCTCTTCTGAAAAACTCATAGAACTCTAATTATGAGGGATTTCAAATAGAAGAGGATGGAGTTTTGAGATTCAAGGGCAGGATGTATATCCTAGATTCATCATAATTAAGGAAAACAATATGGAAAGAAACTCACACCGCACCATATTCAGGCCATCATGGAGTAACCAAGATGTTGGAAGATGTGAAACCACTATATTTTTGGAAGGGAATGAAGAAGGATGCAGCCAAATTTGTTACAGGTTGTTTTGAATGCCAGAAGGTTAAAGTTAAGCATCAACATCTAGCAGGGTTATTACAACCTCATAGTGTACCAGATTGGAAGTGGCAAATTATAAGTATGGATTTTGTACAAGGGTTACCAATGACAAGGAACAGGCATAATATCATATTGGTGGTAGTAGAATGACTCACCAAGGTGGCACATTTCATACTAGGGAATTTGACAGATGGGGCTTCTATAATTGCATGGAAATTTGTGAAAGAAATATTTCATCTGCATGGAGTACCAGAGAAAATCATTTCAAACAAAGATGTCATAATAACATCTAGATTTTGGTAGACACTATTTTCTACTTTAGGGACACAATTAAACATCAGTACAACTTATCATCCTAAAATGGATGGTCAAACAAAAAGAGTTAATCAAATATTAGAAAACCTACTTAGAATGTACTGTATGGATCAACAAAATAAGTGGGAGGAATATTTTCCCTTAGTATAATTTTCCTACAATAATTGGTATTAGTCAGCTATTAAAATGGCACCATTTGAAGCTCTATATGGTAGAAAATGCAGAACTTCTATTAGTTGGAACAGGTTGGAAGACATGATTATTTTAGGGCCAAATATGCTCTAGGTGATGGAAGAGCAAGTCAAGCTAATTAGGCAAAGGCTGAAAGAAGCTAAAGATCGACAAAAGAGTTATGTCGATGCAAAATGAATTCCTAGATAGTTTGTAGTGGGAGACAAAGTCCTCTTGCATGTCAAACCATAGAAAATCTCTATTAAATTTGGAAGGAGTTCAAAGCTCTCCCCAAGATATGTGGGACCTTTTGAAGTACTGGAAGTGATCAATCTAGTGGATTACAAAATTTCTCTACCACCAGCTCTCGCTAGATTGCACAATGTGTTTCATGTTTCCTATCTTAAGAAATATTTTGCAAACTTTGAGCATATGATTGACTGGAATTCCTTGCAGGTGCAGGATCTAGGGGTGATTACTATAGAACCAATTCGAGTTCTCAAGATGCATAAGTTGTGATTATGTATTCGTGAGGTGGTTTAATGTAAGGTCTAGTGGGACCAAAATTTAGAAGAAAATGCCACCTGGGAGGATTATGAAGAAATCCTTTAGAAATTTCCTTATTTGTTTTCAAACCATATGAAATTTTGATCATAGACTTGAATTTATAAATAAATAATCATCGAGGATGATGATTCTTAAGGGGTGGAGTATGTTACATTCCCCTAAGACTTAATATGTTTATGATATTGGAACCATGGATGTTAATATTGTTATTATAACTGCCTTTCATGTGAACATGAAATAATTGATTAAATAATTGTTTTGTTTTTGAAACTATAAATGTGAATGTGAATGATTATTTAAATATGTGAATCTATTGATGATAATGATGATGATGATATTATATGTAAATATGAATTAATGTGTTAGGAATGGTCTAACTCTAGTTTCTTGTGTCAAGTGGTTGCAGGATCGACATCGCACAAAGGGAAAAAGGACTATCATTAGGGAGAGGATGCAGTTGATAAAGATTTATTTGTCATCGACTCTGGGTAGTGTATGACAATGTAACGATATAACCTTGCCTTGGGTTTAATAATATAAATATTGATTAATTTGAAATTAAATATAAAACACTTATCTTAAAGATATTTCAATTATCGATTAAGAAGTGTTTTAATTTAATAAATATACTAGTGAGTGTTCAAATAATAATAAAAGAGAAATAAAATAATAAAAATTTGATAAGCATTTTATTGCTTCTCGAGTCGAGTTCGTGGGGGGGAGTTGTTGTCGGGTTTTTCATTCCGCCATTCCTTTGGGAATGACTGGAATGCAAGAATTTGGGAGTTAATAATGGAATGCGAAAGGACAACCCTTTTATGGATGATCTCTCCTTTTCATGTCGGTCATTGGGTCGTCATTCTTCTTACATTTTTGTTGTGGGAGGGAAGAGGGATAGAAATTCTCCATCTTTCAGTCGAGCCAAGGGAAATAAATTTTGTTTACACCGTTCTTGTCTAGGTATTGGGCATCAATCTGAGATCAATAATCTTCCATCCACTTTTCCATCAAAAAATATTTTCATTTTCCTCTTATCCTTGTTTCTTAGTCAGCGACATCTATTAGGAGGTGTTTCTTAGAGTTGCGCGAATCAAGAGGTTACTACGCCATTAGGGTATCTGTTCATAGAGAAGCATTGAGAGTCTGTAGACTCGTCTCTGCATTCTTTGAAATAAGGAAGGAAGGACATCTGTTAGTGGATCAAGCATACGGTGAAGAGTTCTAGACTTATCATCTAAGCTTCAATTCTTCCAGCAACTAGGCACATAAGAACTTTCTAGTTTGATAATCTATTGGAATTTGTTTTGTATTAGTATCCTAAGCTTTATTAAAAATTTCTTACAATTAAGAGATAATATTTATCTCTATATCCTGTAGAAAATTGAGTCCAGATGTTGCGTATTGAATCTCTAATTGCTCTGTATCTGAGTTAAGTCTCTGTCTAAGCGTCCTACATCCATTACCACTAATCATATGATGCCGACTGTTTCAATAATTGGATTCTTCACTGTCAACGTAGCCTTAGGGATTTTCTAGGATAACTAATATTTGATATTGTACATCTGAAATGTGAAGCCATACATCCAACTAGAATTCTCCAAGAATAAAAAACAAATACAAATTGTAATTACTCTGTAGCAAACTGGTAATCACTTAATCTCGAACATTCTTACAAAAGCATTAAATTGGAATGGAAATTTCCTCAATCCTAAACTTATCTGATAAGTGCTCTTATTCTAATTTGTCAGCCCCTTGTTCTGCAATACTGGTCACTTGAATCTATGAATAACCAAGTCTTCTTGGATATCTCGTATGTTAATCCTCTTTGCCTTATTTCAAATCTATACCACTCTTAATAGTCTGATCTGTAAAAATTATAGCTTTTACATACCATGATCTTTGAGTTGTCATTGAATTAAATGTGAGTACTTAAACAAACCAGTATGCTCTCTATCTCTCTCCATTAAGACATCAACTAATCTACTTAAAGAAAAGATCCAATTTAAACACAAACAATAATCCTAGGGTTGAGAACTAGAATGAAGACTATTCAAACCGCAATAATAAACTTGATATGAGATTGGTCATGTTGAACAAGGGTGAGTGTTGAAGGCACAGTATTGCCAGAAAAATCAACACAGTAGTGCCAGAGATATCGGTAGAGTAGTGCCAGAGATATTGACACAGTGGTGCCACTAATATTGAAAAAAATCCTTGGCCAAGGTAGATGCCAATTAGGAAAAATTCAGCTTCCATGTTCTAGATATACTCTGGTCAGAATGATCCTTCTAGATAGGAGGAACCTACAAAGAATGGATCGACCAAAAATATAGGTGCATGGACACGAGGCTCAGAGACATGATGACATTTGATCCTTGTTTATTTCCCGCAAGAAGGGTCGGGTTTCTTCAGCCGAAGAACACAGGAGACTAGTAGGTCTTGGTTGGGCGGTAAAGCCCCTGATGATAATTCCTTTTCCCCAATGATAAAGTAGCTCAAGAATTTCTGCTTGAAGATGATGTCAGATAACAAACTCTTTTGTGCTTATTCCCAGGTATTGCTTGTCAATTTTTAAAGTTTATTTACTATTATGCAGTTGTATATTTATGAAAATGTTCGTTGATGAATTAGAAAATATAGTTAGCCAACTATTTCCATTTCATTAAAATGTTGAATTCTTGAAGGTAGTTTGAATTAACTAAGTAATTTTGTTCCTAAAAGAAAACCCTAGTTTGAATTTTTTTCCATTATGAATCATTGTGAAGCGGTTTGAAGTTCTTTTTCAGCTAACAAGGGTAATTTAGATGTTAGTTACATCTTATAAATTAGTTGGAAAACCCTAGTTTTAAAATCAAGTTAGTTGCAAAACAGTTGAAAGTTAGTTAACTGTTTATTTTATATTTACTATAGATCAGATAGTTGTTACATTCACCTTGAACATTTTCAACATAAATTTGAATAATTTCATTCCCAATTTCAATATCATGTTGAACATCTTCAATTCCAACATTTTCACCTTGAACATTTTCATTATCAATTTCAATATTTTCATTCCCAATTTGAATATCATGTTCAACATCTTCAATTCCAACATTTTCACCTTGAACATTTT
>VDFB02000008.1:26056496-26088578 GCA_007258455.2 Sequoia sempervirens | reverse complement strand
TTATCATTTTATTATGGTTAGGGTGGTTAAATAGACACCTACTTCCTATTTTTTCCCTGAAATTGAAGTACTACTGCATTGAAATTTCAATTTTTCACCAAATCAATTTTTTTTTCATAAAAAAACCTAGTAGTTTAGAAACTACATTCAATTTGCCATAGATTCTATTCTTACATGTTTTCGAAATAATATAGATAACTTATTCAAATTTTTACGTAAGTTATCTAACTCTAATTTTTTTGAATTTTCATTGCCACTTAAGGGCCTGATTTTCCATGATGATCCTACACATACCCTAAGGAACCTTTTGTAACCTTCCAATTTTTATCACTAAATGTAACAACACAACCTTCATCATCTAGTTGCCCTGCTGAATTTTTTTTTTTTTAACTTTCGAACATGCCTTACCTCATGTAATAGCCAATGATTCCAATTCTGCAACTTAATCTTGATTCTTCCCTTTCCAACAATCTAATAGGGTTCGTTATCTCCCAAATAAACCAATCCAAAATCCCCTTCTAGACATAATCAAGAAAACAACTTCTATGGGGCGTAGCATGAAATGAAGCCCTTGAATCTAACACCCAAGAATCATTAGCATTATCAAGGGAAAGAATCAAAGCATCCTCATCAGATTTTTTACTTACCACATTTGCCTCTTTATTTCCTTCCTTTTTGTCTCCTTTATTTTTTTGAGACCAACAATCTCTCTTTAAATGACCTAGCTTACCATAGTACCAGTAATCCCTCTTGTCTCTAGATTGGGACCTTTTGTCCTTTGATTTTCCTCATGACTTCCCATGACTTCCTTAATTGTTTCCTCTCTCCTTTGTTCTGCCCCTGCTTTCTGCATTCAAAACACTGCTTGATGTGGATGTTCCACCTGAGCCTTTCCTATGAATTTCCTCGCTCAAAATAACACCAACATCATCAAATTTCAATGTATTCGAACTAGAAATAGAATTTCTATTAGCCATTACCAAGCTATTCCAGCTTTCAGGCAAAGAACACAGAATCAAAATAGCCCTAACTTCTTCATCAAAGTTTACATTTACAAAAGTTAATTGACTGGTAACCATATTAAACTCATTTAAATGATCATCAACTGACCCACCTTCTATCATTTTCATATTAAATAAATGCTTCATAAGAAATACCTTATTCGAAGCGGAAGGCTTTTCATATAACTTCGCTAGGGTTTCCATCAACTCATGAGTTGTCTTTGCTATTGTAATATTGAATGCCACCAATTGTGCCAAGCATAAACACATGGCTCCTAGTGCCTTTCTGTCCAAAAGATTCCAGTCCTCATCACTCATTTTTGTCAGTTTCTTGGCTATTCCTTCCAACAACCTCCATAAATCCTTTTGATAGAGATAATCCTCCATCTACATCTTCCATAACTAATAGTTCCACCCATTGAATTTATCTACCTTCAATTTATCCTTGTCTGCCATTTCTCCCACTTAACTGTGAGACTCCCACTCAATAATGAGACTTTCCTGTAGATGATAATCAAACACAACCCGCTCTGATACCACTTGTTAGGGTTAGAAGGAAGATATCTAACAGTTAAATGAAAATTTGATCAATAAAACAAAAAAATAAAACACACACAAAATTATAGTAGAAACAAGACAACATAGAGAATTTGACGTGGTTCATACAATCCGGGCTACATCTACAAAACTGCAACCATCCAATGATTTTATTATCTAGTGTAAAACATATTACAATCTTGCTAATAATTCCCTACTGCAACCCCCATCCAAACCGCTTATAACAATCTTTTTAGAAGCTTCCAGAATTAGGGTTCTACAAAGTCATTTTTTTCTTTTGTCGGTGACAAAGCGAAAAAATGAAAAAAAAAAAACTAGGGGGCTGCTGCCCTCGAACCCCCACCTAGGGCTCGGCCCGGCATCGGACCCTAGTGAGGATACATGAAAAGTGTACATTATACCATGATTAGTCACCACATACCAACATATTAGTCATGGTGGTAGAGGTTTGAGGTGTGGAATCATGTGGAGGAGGAATGTTGTATCCCAAAAGAGTGTAAGATACATTGATTCTAGGATTAACAAGGGTTAGACATAGCATTTGTTCCACAACAAAACTCATAGGAGGTATAAAAGGATTAGTATCCACCATATGCATAGATACCTCCTATATCAAAAGATTCAACTGATTACCAGTGATATCCAGCTAGGTATGGGTATGTGTAGGATCATGATGGGCCAAAAAGTGGCAATATGATGGGTATGTGGCTGATGACTTTTTTTTAATCCAAAATTCATGAAATGAAAAGGGTTTTTAAAGGAGATTCTCAACTTTCCACCAATATAAATTATGATTTAATTTGAATTTGATAAGTAATTATTATTCATTTTCTATTCAAATTATGACTAAAGTCCTGATTTATAGGATGATTGAAAAACATCTATAGCTTTCAAACAATATCACATTTTTTGAATCCAAAACATGCGTCACATTCTATGCTTCGCATACTATAGGATTAAAAAAATAAAAATTGAATTTCATGAAGTTTTGACCAAGTTAAGGTGGTCAGGACATACGAGTTTTATATTTTTAAAAAGTTGTAATAAAAATTCATAATTAATTATTTACTTGGAAAAACAAAAATATGCATCACATCGGGACATGAGTCCTCTACTTATATCTAAAATATTAAAAATATTATAATTTTATTGTGGTTAGGTGGTCAGAAGACACCTACTTCTTATTTTTTCCACGGAATTTAAGTACTATTGCATTGAAATTTCAAATTTTCACCAAATAGATTTTTTTTAAAACCTAGTAGTTTAGAAACTACATTCAATTTTCTACATATTCTATTGTTACATATTTTTGAAATAATATAGATAACTTATTCAATTTTAAGTCAAGTTGCCTAACTTTGATTTTTTTGAATTTTTTGCCACTTAAGGGCCTATTTTTTCCATGATGATCCTACACATACCCATATCTTTGGGGTCAATCAAGACTGAAATCTATGAAGGTACATGGGTCTCAAATGTATTAGATAATATGCAAAGAAAATCAAGGCCCTTGCAATTTGAGATAAGAAAGTTCCTCATATTACTTATGACATGAGCAACTTGAGTGTATATGTTACCACAACTTAGAAAATATTCAAATTATTTAAGTGTCTCCTATAAAGATTGAACCTTCTCAAAGGATAACCTAAGAGAAACTTCGTAAACCTCAGATGATGGATACCCTAGAGGAGAATTTGAAGGGGAAGTACCATCAAACATCAGCTAAGAGTTAGAAGGATTGGGATTTTTAGAAAAAATCATACTAGGTCTAGTAGAACTATACCTTTCTAGGGGTATGGTAGGTCTCAAGATTATTCTTACTATGTTTCTAGAGGTAGTGGATTGGGTCATAAATCTCATAGAGGAGTGTTCACAACACAAAACCTTACCAACTCCAAGAAAAAAAAGACTTAAGAGTGCAAAAACCCATTCTATTAACCCAAAAAATTACCACTATTTTTTCTTTCTTGTTTAATTGTTTGTATTTATTCAATGTGTTTATTCAATTATATACTTAGATACTTCTATCTATATGGGATAGGAATATTTCCATCTAGTGTTGGCTTCCAACCATACAAGTTAGAAATTTGTCCGTATGAGACAAGAGTTCATCTATTCATCTGGGATATGCATATACCAAAATGGGGTAGGCATCAATCTATAAAAGATAAGAATATGCTCTAGCCAAATACTTAGACTCATCAAGACCATCTGAGTCCCGAGTCACTCTCTAAAGACTACACTCTCCTATTGGAAGTGCACCAAGGTTGACATCTTTAGGAGTATGCATATATATAAATATAATTAGCTCAAGTCTTGCCTCGAGGAGTCAAGCAAATCCATTCGAGATTCCTTCCAAGTATACAACAAATATTCTTTCTTATTTATATGCAAGAATGGTTTTCTAGATTTATACATAAGTTAAAATTTCTATTCATTAGAAAGCCCATAACCTCACACTTGGAATCTTTTGTACTAGGAACATCCTTCATTCACTAGACTACCTACATACATCGCTTCCAAATAGGATCAAGGAATATATATGTAGTTCTAGTTTCTAGTCTATGTTTCATGTAACTATGTGAGTGGGTACTCAACCCTTTCTAGGGTCTAGTTTTCCCAGATAGTTCTTCATCGACTATCACCCACTCAAGTGGAATAGGGACAAAACCCTAGTTAGAGATCTTCTTAACAAACACACTCAATGGGGTGTTTGGTTTAAAGTTGATTATGATGCTTTCATTTTTACCTACAAACTAATTTTGATTTTCTTTATTCAATAATTTATTGGTTTTCTTTGTTCAATATTTTATTGGATTTATGTATTGGTGCCTTATGTCCAATACCAAGAGTTTTTATATAAAATAATCATTTTTCATAACTCTAAGTTCTTATCACAAAACCAAGAAGATAAATCATGATAAACATTCATACATGATCCAAATAATATAATTCTCAAAGTTATTCATCTACTAACATCATACAATTGACCTTTGTCTACTATTGATCTGCACGAGTTCCAACACATTAGTAATCCACATCATTGTTGGATCAAAACTTTGTGATTTTTTTTTTCTTTAGAATAAAATTCATCTATTGAAAATATAATATAATGTTGTTGTCAACTTGAACTAAGAGATCCTTTACTATTTCCTAATTGCTATTTATAAATACTCCTTAAAAATATCAACTCAACATCTTTAGAACGTAAGTGTAGATAATCAATCAAACTCATAATATACAACTAAACAATTTGAGACTTTAAACTAACTAAAAATGATAGTCCATCAATTTCAACACCAACATTAATAGTTGAACAAAGTTAATTTGAAGATAGTGTAATTGATATTAACATAAGTATATCAAGCAACACTAATGAATATTAAGCTAGTAAAATTAGAACCTAATCAATAAGTCTGCTAACCCAAGAATATCAAAATAAATATTGCTTGACTTATTATAAAATAAATAAATAATAACCACTAAGTCCACATAAGAAAGAATATAAAGTTTATTTATATTATTTAAGTCCACTAAGGCACTGTTAGATTATTTATAATTGTATGTGTAAGTTTAAGAAACAACGAATTATTGTGTTTTTATGCACACATTTATCCATTGTGCATACATGTATATAGAGGTTATTGTTTATGTTTCGACTTGGCCGACATGCCTCTTGGGTGCACATGAAGACATTCCTTGTAGAAACAAGGGTACCTCGTTGTTACAGATCTGAGAAACAGGCATGCAAAGCAAAGCTACATGTATCATATAAAAATACCAAGTTCAAAACTATTCATTCTTCTTTTTCATCCACTATCTGCTACTTTTTTTCCATCCCTCCTCCATCCTCCTTTTACTGTTGTAACATAAGATTTTCTCCCTACAATGCACCGTTCCCCCCCCTCCCACTTCAGATTGAATGCCCATCTTTTCTTCCTTCACACCCACTACGTTTAGCTATTTTTAGCATCTCTCAGGTAGTCATACAATTGTGGAGTTTTCTAAGGTTAAAAAATAGAAACCAATTATAATATTATGCTTTATTTTTCCTGAATAATTGTGCTTAATATTTATTGCTTTAGAAATAAAACATAGTTATTGTAAGAGTTAAATAATGATAATGATAGAGTAGTGATAGTCATATACACGTGTAAAACACATCACAAGTATTGGACATTATCAATATTATAAAAATCAAGATATAAATGTGCTAACACTAAATAGCAACAAAAATCAAATAATGGTCTAATATAATTAGAAACATTGAATTTGAAATGATCGTATAAAAATTATATGTCAAATGCTTATATTAATATAACACTATCATCAAAATAAATCAACAGTCCTCATTAGATAATCTTGATTAAATAAACACAAATTCATTTCAAAGGAAATAAAATAATTACATCTTCTTCTCTTATACATATCATATTTATTATTTATTAAAATAATTAAATAACTATTTATTTTCAAAGAATTTAACTATCCTAATTATCAAAATAGTATTACCTTAATAGCATCATTCACTTGATAAATACTAATTTCAAAATTAATCTACATTAACTAGACATTAAAAAAAGGGTTGTGACAAAGAGGAGCTAAAAAGTATTTTAAACTTTAAAAATGACCAAAATTTTGGAAGAATGATGGTTCACCTTAGGTTCACCAAAATGTAGGGGAGGAGATTTTCTACCCCCAAGATAATGAAGTCCCAAGGATCAAATAGCCCTCAACTACCTCAAAGATCAAAGCTCGGGCGATGGGATAAGATGATGAAGTTTTCTTATCTATTTTTATGCAAAATTATAAGGTGAAATTTTGAGAAGTAGAAAGAGTAGTTCATAGAGGTCTTATAGATAGTTTAAAGAGATTTTGGTTAAAAACAACATCGTGGTGGACAAATTTCTTTATGGTGTGCTAGAGTCTCATACAGATCGAAAATCAAGAATGTGCCGAAAAAATGAAGTGACTACTACTATTCTAATTGCTAGGAACTTTAAGAATGCAAGGAAAATGACAAAAAATAACAAAACTAATGTAATGCAAACTAAAAGGAATGTGAAGAACAAAATGAGAGGAGGGAAAAACACTCACAATGTACCAAGCAATGAAGCCTCCAAAAAAAAAAAAAATCTAACACCTACACACATAAGACTGAGAGAAAATATTGGGGATGTTTAGGGGATTGCTTTAGTCAAACCCCTATTTTTGTGTTTCCACCTCTACACATAGCCAAGTAGAATTGAGATAGATAAATCGTACAAAATAAAGATGTGTGATAGAAATAAACTTCACAAAGGAAGAGAACCCCTATCATGAATGTAGGTAAAAGAAGACAAGATTATAGAGACAAGATTGCATGAAATAAAACAAGAGTTACCAATATCCTGTGATTCCCTTCTAGAGTTGATGAATGTGACAAGCTTGAGAGAAAACTTTAGGAAAGCTTCACCATGAGAATGAGAGAGATAGAATGAGAAAGAGAGTGGAAAAGTGATAAATAAGAGTGATAGATTGAAAGATTCATTGTGTCAGTTCAATAATGGATGAAAGTGAAGTGTTTTGTGAGATTATATGCATGCAAGGGTCATCCCAACATGCTTACAAGATGGCAGAGGTATTGCATTTTCTGGTAGGTAGGAAACGTAACATCTCAATGGATACTGTAGTCAAGAATCTATTTGGGACATTTGTGTGGCGTACAAACATCTAGATGTAGTATGTGTTAATTCATGACATACATTTTCCTTAACAATGGGAAATGAACAGGTTAAGCAATTAAGAATTAAATTAAAGTTAAATGAAATGAATATTACATTATTATTTTTTGATTTATATAAGGAGAGGCTTATAGAATATGAAATTGCATAGGATGCAATTCACAACATTAGAATAGGATGGTTTGATTTATAGATATTTGGTGACACCAATCGATGATCAAGATCAAATGAGAGACTGAAAAGATCAAGGAAACACAATTGATGAGAGGAATTGAGGGTTAGTTAAATGACTACATGATTCTAGATAATTGATCATATGGATTAGTTAAGAGGATTGATTCCAGAGTGTTAAATTTTGAGACTGACAATAGGTGGATTGAATTAATTTTTCAATGGACTCGAAGTGAGTGGGAGTGAAGTGGATTTGATTGATGAGTGAAATGAGAGTAAGTCTTAGTCAACGGGTGAGGTGAAATTTGCATGAGTATTTAATAATTAAATAAATTTAATTATTATTTACATGTGCAAGGTTGAAATTAATAAATAAAATAAATGATTTTATTTATTTTGGAAAAAGATAATGTTGAGAGATAAATTGATTAATTAAATAATTAAAACTTGTAATTATTTAATTTTGAAGATGGAAAATGGATAATTAATTAAATTTAATGATAAATTATTTAACTTTTGAATAGAGCCTGAATAATTAGTAGATTAATTAAATTATGTTAATTATTTAATTAATATAGATGAATATATAATATGAATTAATTAAAATAATACAAAATTATTTAATTAATAGTGGAGGGGGAATTGGTGTCTGGAATGTTAGTCAATTTTCAAGTGTCTACATTTTTCCCCTCTTTGAGATGTGTTTTTATAGCCTTGTTTCAAAGAAAGTGAATAAATTTTTATTGCATGCCCAAGTGTGCCCCGACAAATGAAAATGGCAATGGGATGCCCCCTCGAGAGTTAAGTAGAAAAAATATATATATATTTTTAGATGCACTCATGGAAATGAAAAATTTTAATGGGAGAGTGGAAAATGGTAAAATAAAAAAATGAAGGGAAGGGGGTTGATGGAGATGAGTGCAGGTAAAAAATAGGTTAGAGAAATGGAGGGAAATTAAAACAAGTGAAAAATGGGGGTGGGTGGAGTATAAAAAGGGTGAGAGGGATTTTTTTCATTTGCACTCTTTGAGTTGTGAGAAGTATAGATCTCTTAGCTTTATGAGAGTGATTTTGGGGAGATAATGATGGGGATTTCAAATCGAAAACATCAAGTGGATCATGTGCAAAGTTTCAAGTAGAGGGATGATGTGCAAATCGAGGTAGGGTTTCTATTTGTCTTTTTCATTTACATAATTTTTTTAATGCATTTTGATTAGGGTTCTGGGTAGGTTTTAGCTCTAGGGTTTTGAGGGTTTATGGAAAATTGGAAAGAGGTGGAACTATCATATGGTTAGCTCAATTGATCAAATAACATCAAAATAGAAGCAATTAAGATCTTAAAACACTAAGAAACTACAAGATATGATAAAATGAAAGCCATACTCAATGAAATTTGATTAACAACACTAAAAAGACTCAATTCAAAGAAATAAAGTATGAATTTAAAGAAATTGAACCTAATTAATGTGCAAAGCTCCCAATCCCATTATGGATTTGAAGCAAAATTGTGTAGTGATGTGGAGTGCTCAAATTTTCCTAACCCATTATGCAATAGCTTTATTTGAAGGTGATTGATTCATTAAATTCTCTCAAATTGCTAAAAAATGACTCAACAATTAAGGAGAGTAACCTAGGTGCTATGAAGATTGTGAATTATTTAATATGGAAAAGGCTTGGTATTTATAGATTTTATGAATTCTGATCAATGGTGAGGATTGAAAATGATAATCAATGGATGAGAGAAGATTGAGTGTGGATCAAGCATTAATCAAGTGGTTGATAATCCATGAGGTGTGGATAAAGGATTAGATCAATGGTTCATAATCCATGAAAGACTCAACAATATCCTTTAATTCATGGAAATTAAGTTGGATATATTTCAAGTTGGAGGGAAGAGTTTGAATTTGAAAAGGGAATATTCTCTATGCAATTTGGAGGATTGGAGGAAAATTAGTTAATTAAATAATTCATGAAAATCATTTAACTGTGCAAGTTGGAAGAATTAGGATTTTTAATTAAATAATTGAGAATTATTTAGTCAAAGATGGATTTATTAGTATTTAATTAAATAATTTGACATTATTTAATCAAAAGGGGAGAAAATGATGAATTAATCAAATAACCTTAGTTATTCAACTAATAGGAGAACAAAGTCAATTTAACTAAATTATTGGACATTATTTAATTAAATAGATGAAATAGGTGAATAATGAGAGAAATGGTGTTAGTAAGCAAAATCAAGATGTGTGATATACTCGAGACATTTTTAGGTGTCTACATTTTATCCCTCTTTGAAGTGAGGTACCTATTGTGGTGCTCCAAAGCGTCAAAATGTCAAATATTGATGCCCCACTGTGCCCCAATGGACGAAGGAATGCTACTGTGCTACCCACTTGAGAGATTGAGTAGAAAAAAACTGATTTTTAGGTTGATCTCATGACATGGTCACGAGAATAAGTTTTCTGAAAAAAGGATGAAAAATAAGTCCTAAAATGGTTATATACTAACTTGGGTGCATAAAAGGCTAGAAAAATGAGTTTTAGGGTCAAAAACCTAGGTTTAACTAAGTATATATGCTCATTTGGAGTAATTTCTAGTTCATTTGCAGACATTGCTTTGGGAGTTTAAGAGACCTAGAGAAATTATTTTGGAGATTTCCCATGGAGACCTAGAGACGATGGCTTTCATGATTTGAGCTTGACATTGAGTTGAGAGAGTCAATGAGTTCCAAAGCCTAGTTGGTTTAGGTAGCCCAATATGTACCCCAATAAACCTTCCTAGAAAGTACTTTAAGGTAGTGAAATGTAGGCTAGAATTAGGTCAAACAAAAATGCTAGAAATTGTTCTAGTGCACCTTTGTCATCAACTCAACACTTTCATACAAAAGCGTTGAAGCTCTGCATAGGCACTACAGTTTGAAATTTGGTTTATGCTTATGTAAAACCCTAGCACTTTTGTGTTGTGCTTTTATAAAAGTGTAACTCTTTTGCTTTTCTTAGCAATAGGGAACTTTTGTAAAAGCATGATGCTTTTGTGAGAAAAGTGGCATTTTTATTTTTGACATTTTGACGCTTTTTTAATAAGGTGTATTTTTGTTCCTTTTTTCCTTTTGACTTAAATTTCTTGCTATATTTTTGAAACTTCACATTTGTGAGCACTATGCTTGCAAGTTGTCTTAGAGCCTCTCTCTTCTTGAGAGCCCAGACCTTTGATTATGGAGTGGATGACCAACTTTGGACCCATCAAGATTTCATTTTTTGATGCCTTGGGATTTTTCCATGTTCTATACATGCCAAAGATATGAGCTCATCTTGTGATGATTACTGTTGTCGTCAAGCATTGGCACTCGAAGACATCATATTTTCACTTTTTGATAGGGGAGGAAATGATTACCTTGGAGGATGTATGGTGCATCCTCATGGTTCCCATTCATGGCCCACTAATTATCTATGATTTAGTATGAGGAGCTTAGGCCCTTTTCCAAGTTTTGATGGTAGATCACATTTATTTGAATGATGGTTAGGTGGACATGTAGAGATACACTATCATTATCGATGTTGTTACTATTGTACTTGCTATACTCATTATGGGAACACTTCTTCCATATAGACACTCTCACCTATTCAACCCAGGATGGGGGCCCCAGTGATGGAGCAAATGCTTGAGGATGGAGTCTACTTTGCATGGGGTCCTTGCATTTTGGCCCACCTCTATCACAATATGCTCAAATTGGTTTATAGAGGTGGAGAGATTTTAGTTGCAGGCGCCACTCTATTACACATTTTGACATGGGAGAAAATTTCTATGCTTAGGCCAGTTTGCACACTACATCAGGATCCTAATGAGCCATTTATTTTCCATTTATGAGGGAATATTGACTCACCATCATATGGGTGAGCTACCATACTAGAGGAGAGTTGTTGATGATCTCACCGAGTTTACTTGGAGACCATGGTTGAGAGTTGAGGCCTAGGATGGATATGATGATCATCTCGCATGCTATCACTAGAAGAGATGGCTCATTGGTCACACTAATTTGATCATTGAGAGATATCTTCCTGATCGGGTTATGTGACAGTTTGGGGAGCAATAGCCAGTACCCAGGGATGATTGCATGGATATGTTCACTCACACCCACTGAGAGCAAAGAGAGTGGGGTTCGATGTTAGATCCATAGATAATGACTTCAAACTTTGACAAGCTAGCTCCCCTACCTTGGGTATATGTAGCAGGACCTAAGGATGCTCATATGACTAATGAGTATGATGCCTAGTTTACCACCAAGAGACCTTTTAGGATCATTGATCCAATAACTGGAGGTAGGAGACATATGGGTGATTCTAGATATCAAAAATTCCTGAGATAGAGGGTAGAGGAAAATATTCCTAGAGTAGAGGATAGGGGACACATCCTAGTATAGCGACCTCCTCAAGGACCACCACTAGTTCATTACTAGTAGTAGCAGTAGGTGGTACCCCATGTGCCAAGGTAGGATGATCAACAACTTCAGGACACTTTATAGGAGAGATCATATGAGGCTTGGTGAGAGAGGGATTACTATAGACATGAGCGAGACCAACTACAGGCTCAATTGGATGTAGAGGTGGAATTCCAATAGCAGATAGAGTTGTAGCTTGCACAAGATACTTCCAGGAGGTAGCTCAATTAGAGGCCACATCTTAGGAAAAGGGTGAGGCTGTCCCTCTTGATTGATATTCCCAAGATCTTAGAGTGGTTCTGAGTGAGTCCACTTATTATAAGACTTTATATACCAATGTATACAAGTTTTGACACATAGGAGACAACTAGATTATTCTTATAGAAGTGCCATGAAACCCAAAAAATTTAAGGGTGGTTCAATGGATTATTCAGGAAGATAGGTTCCCTCATAAGATCCAAGTCATTCAAGTAGGCAACTCATGAGGCCACTAAGGGGATCACCACCACACTAGCCCTTTCCTGGTCAAGAGGATCAAGGGAGTAGAGGATAGCTTGTACAAATATTTTTGTATGATCCATATTTTGATATAGACAGACCTAATGATGTATATCCATTCATTGGATTTTTTAAAAGCCTCATATATATTTTTGATGTATATCACACATTCAATATGTACCTTGATAGATATATTTTTCATATATATGAGATGAGTGGTTTATGATTTGACCATTGCATGGTGTTTACGTATGATTTGATATTTTGATTATGTTATGGTGGATGAATATGATTGTATTATGGTTATGGATGCAGATGTATGATATGGATGTATGTGTTATTATGAGATGAGATGTTATGCATGTTGCTAATGATTTGTGGATGCAGGATGGATGATTTATGATATGATATGGATGATTTCTTTTTGTACTTTTTTTATGTGACATGATGTATGCTATGTAGGATGGATAATATGAGATGTATGTTGATAATTTGTAGATGTAGGATGGATGTATTTTTTTTTTTTTTTTTTCATGATACCTCTAGATAGAAATGTTAGTATGATAGAGATAGAATAATGAGATAGAAGAATAAGATAAACTATATAGAAAGATGATGTTGATCAAAATACTAATAAACCTATGATTATTCTAAGATTTTATTTGATATGTGATGATACATGATAGATATTTTTTCTTTTTCTTTTAGATAATGATTTTCATCATAGCAATCCTTATTTGATGTAGTGAGTAGACATGATGCACTAAGGTATGAAGAACCAGGGTGGCTTTGTATCTAATGCATGGAATTTGACTCTACAAACAAATATGAGTGTTCTTGTTCATACCTGACATACAAAACCTTGTTTGACCATGTGAGAGAATGAAGCCATTGAAGTAGTGAGACTAATACATAAAAGGTATGAAGAACCTAATATATCCTAGCCAATTATTTTACTTGAGACCATCTCTGCACACACAAGGAAAATATTTTCCAAGGTATTGTTACAAGAACATCCAACAAGCACAACATACAAAAGAAATTATCAATTCCCCATTCCTTTCTCACTAAACCATTTATAGATATCCTTGAGAGATTATCATAATAGAACAATAAGATAAATCAAAAGAAAAAGATCAAAATGACAAAAATACCAATGTCATCATATCTCTTACTAGAGAGGGTGTTGTTTTGGATATGATATCTAAAATGATGTCTATTGTAGGAAATATCTATTTGTAATACATGCATCAAGGATGAGGATTGGTTGATAGTTTTTGATAAGTTATTGATATGAAGGTTTAACTAACATGTTTGATAATGATCAAGATTTTTGATTTTGTGTTTAAGTTTGTGTTTTGGATAAGTGTTGTACTTGTTTCTATTTTTTTCACCAAAGGTGGAGGTGACACTAAGTTTAATATAGATGGCATGTTTATTGCGAGTGAAATTGATATGAGATGGGTGATTTTGTTTTTGGAATATTTCAATGTTTTTGACTTTTTTTTGAAATATTTAGAGGTAATTTTTGGTATTTTTGGAGTTTTATGAATTTTAAAATATTTGAATTAGTTGAAGTTTGAAGGTGATGCAAGTATTATTTGTTAGGATTATTACATCACCAGTTTTTCATGTTGAAAGTAATTTTTAATACCAACGGCCCCCCTATGTTAAAACAACAATTGGACAACAAATCATGAGCAAACCTAGTATGTGAATACCTGACATTCTCAAGCCTTGGGATAGATAAATTATTAATTGAATTTTGTGATTCTTGAACAAGATTGATAGGTTTGTTTATTCAATTTTAACAATATTTTATCTATATTTTGTTGCATGTGTAACAACCACATCAACAAGTTCTTAGAGAGATATGGCAAGCACAATTTCCCTGTACCAAATAAACACATAGAACAATAGGAAAATAGAGGATCACAATGGGACTCATATAGTATCTTTAGTTCAATTGGCCTAAGAAACTATGTGGTAAATGAACAACATGAATTTTTTCTTAAATTAAATGATCTTCTAATTTTGGTCAAGGGGATAAATAAAATCCCTCTAAATTATGGAAATTATATTTTGATAATCCAAAATATGCCATTAGGTCAAGAGAAGGAATATATTATTTCACCCGAAGGAAAGAATGTTCTCAAACATTTCTACTTAGAATTTAGCAACACTAATAATGAATTTGAATGAGTCACTAATTTACATGGACTAATTTTAGTGGGAAAATTAAATATTAAGAAATTATACATATTCAAACAATTTAAATTGGTCATCAAGAAAGAAAAAGGAAAGATCATTTCTTAAAATGTTAGGATTAGGTCATGCTACCATAATGTATGGGAACTTTTATAAAGTTATAAAAATTTAAAGCTCTGATTAATTACAAGAACATAAAACACCAAATTATACTTTATTGCTATGATTGGATAATAATTTTTTCAAAGAAAATATCTCCTTATAAAAAAGGATCATGTAAAGCTAAGAATATAACTTACTATTCTAGATAGTAAATACCATTAGTGGTTATTTGATAATGATTCTTAGATTTCATTATTCATTCAATAGTTAGGAGAATTTACCATATAATAATTGTAGCCTAAAATTGAGGCTTATGAAGACTAGATTATGTAGATAAAATAAAACCAATAATGAAAAAGATTAATTACCCTTGAGATTTTATTTGCTCCTAATGATGCAAAAGGTGATAAAAGGAAATTCATTACAAATAAGGGTTTTTATAATAAAAAAGAAATATTTTTTGGTATAAAGATTAAAGTGGGAGAGATTTGTACACAAAATGAAGTGGATGTGTTGATTCATATTTGCACAAAATATGATAAGGTCATAGCATGGAATCATAAATAATTGAAAGGGTACACTAAGATATAGTTTAATAATTGAAATATCTACAAATTCATAACCCGTATTGAAAAATAGAGTCCATTAATTCCACAATCGAAACCCTAATTTGAAGAAAGAGCTCACTACACCAATCAAGTCAAAGATCATCTTCCCTAACAAAAGTTCTATATGGGTGTCAAATTTGGTATCAACCTAAAAGAAAAATAGGCAAATCAAGATTTTTTTAGATCTCAAGGATCGAAATAAGGCATCACTAAAATATCATCATCCTCTTCCTTCAATGGAATATATATTATGAACAATGGATTAATCAAAGTACTTTTCTTTTTTAAATGATTTTTTAGGCTATAACCAAAGTTAGGTTAAAGAGGAGGATTAATGTTAATTACTAAATGAGGAATACATGAATATACTATGATTCCCTTCAATTTTTCAAATGTAGGTGAAATTTTTTAAAGGGTCATGAATATTGATTTCAATGACCTCATAAACAAGATTATTTTGATATACCTAGATGATCCAATAGTATTCTAAAAAAAAAAGGATCACATTGAGCATCTAGAACAAGATTTTTTAAAAGTGTCAATATTTTGGCATCTCTTTGAACCCAAAAAAGTATCTTTAGAGTCCCTTAAGGAAAAATATTTGAGCATGTTATATCTAAAGAAGAGATTTCTACTTATCGAGATAGAGTGCAATCCATTATGGTCCTATCAATATCATTAAACAGGAAGGAAAAATAATATTTACTTGGAAAGATCAAATTTGAGTGGGGATTTAGTTCTAATTTTACTATTCTCATGAGACCTATAGAAATATTTATATAGAAGGATAAATATTTCAAATGAAAATTTGAAGGGAGGTTTTTGAGAAAATCAAACATTCGATATCAATTGCTACAATATTGATAAACCCTAATTTTTAAAAATATTTTATAATGTATATTTTTGTGGTGATCATAGTATTATATAAGTGTTGACACAAAAGGATGGTTATGGAAAATGAGAGCACACTAGTTTTATTTAGCTAGATAATCCTTAAGGAGTAAAAATAAATTATAACTTTGTTGAGAAACAAACTTAAGCTTTGGTTTAAGGATTGAAGAAACTTAGAAATTTAGTTTAAGAGGATATATGAATAGAAGTAGTCTTCATAATATAAGAGTATGAATCAAAATATGGATTGAATTAAGACTTTTGGTTTATGTAGACTAGATAATAATTAGATAATATCTCCTAGGAAAAGATCTTTGCATTTATTATGTATTAATTGATAACTTTATGTTCAAAAGGAGTTTAAATGTGACCTTATTGAGACGTTTTTATGGGTATTATTGAGAAATTATTGTATAAATTTTATTAAGGAATTCTGGGAGGAAATTTCTTGGCTCCAACAACTACTTCTAAGATATTCCATGTATGGTACTATTAGCTTTCTATTTTCACAGATTTCCATAAATGGGTTTGAAAATTTCCATCATATCAATTATACACTAGAAAAAGAAGAAATTATACAATTCCTTTGAGGAATATGTAGATAGAAGAACCATTTTATCAATGTGGTTTATACTTAATTAGGATTATTAACCTAGTTTTAGGTATATCTCATAAATAGATTCATACATCTATTGACTACTTTAGTAGATGGATTGATGTAGTCACCATCAAAGAAGCTACTATAGGATTCATCATCAACTTTCTAGAGAAAATCATAACTAAGTTTAGGGTTCCCTAAATTATAATATTTGATAATGAAAAATTATTCCTAGGAACCAAGTCTATTTCTAAATTTTCTTTGAAGTATGGAATTTATTTGAAAACATCCTCCAACTATTATCCAGAAGGAAATGGTTTGGTGTAAATGAAAAATGAAAATCTAATCATAAAAATCAAGTGGATGGGTTTAGAGAATTAGAATGGATAATACCAAAAAAAATAAAAATTATCCTTTAGATTACTCCCAAGAAGATAATTGGAACATATTTATATATTTTGGTGTATGGTAAGGAGGTAATCCTTCTAATATCAATAGATATCTTAGCTTGTATTTGGATAAATATTTGGTAATCCTTTGATCTAATGAGTAAAGCTAGTGAGATCTTTGATATCACTATCATTGGGATATGTTTTAAGCATCATGAGTAAATTCCATTGTACATATGTAACATAGTTTCTTACTATATTTGTGTTTTTTCACCCTTTTTTAATAAATTTACAAGTTATTTTCATGACAAGGCCTTTTTTCCATCTAATCATTGCTAGAGTTTTCAAAATTTCTTATAAAAATTTAAACTTTTGATTACAAACATCATTCTATAAAGAGAATTTTTAGTAAGCTCTCCCCATGTGTTAGGATCTCAATTCTAATTCTCATGCATTTGATTTTGCACCAACAACTACACATCCATCCATGCTTTCATGTTTTAAATTCTTAATAGTTCTAAATCTAGTAAAATATTTTTATTAAATTTGATAACTACAATTAAGGGAAATTAACAGAGGCCATCATACTAAAAAGACACCATAAATAGGTAGTTGGTGATATTATTTTTGCATTATCTATCATAGAAATTCTTTTCATTATGATCTCATACCTTAATGGGAACAAAAATCAAAGTTTAATATCATGAAGTGGCCTTTCAAATGTGTGAATTAATATTATAATCATGATATTACTAGATATGTAGTGACACAATAGAGTGAATTTTCCCATGAAATTCCTATAAAAGGGAATCAACCACTTCATTTGAAACTTATTGAAATTCTATGATCAAGCACCCCTTCATCCATATCTCCTAAATTGTGCTTCAATCAGTACTATGCATTGAGTGTCAAGTGTAGTGATGCCCATAAGAAATTAATATAAAGAGAAAAATATAACCTTGCAATTGCTAGTGCTATGAGATCCTTGTAAAATTTTAGGGTAGTAAATGATTTTACTAAGCCTGGGCAAAAAGTATTGATATTGGTAAAAAAATATCAAGATATTAAAAAGGGAAAATATTCTAACCCTCATCTTGTGATTTTAGATAGAATTATTTTGATATTAAGCATATATATATGAATTATAAATTATAAACTATATCAAACTGCTACCAAATTGGTAGCTCCCTATCTATTGAAATTTTTGAACTTTACAATGAGAAATATATCCACAGAGAGAAGATCAAGATCCTAATTCCTTCAATAACTTTATGAGATCTCTCAATTTGGGCAGGGGTCAGCAAATCTTGATGAAAATTTACAAAATATGCGAAGGTGGGCATGTTTTTGATATAAAAAGTAGCAAAAACAAGGTGCTGTCCCATCAATACAAGGCACCAAAGGTCATCCAGAGTAAGCACACTAACAAGAAGTCATATCAAAAACCAAAAAGCAACAGTAAGCATAGGAGCAAAGGTGGGCATGTTGTTTCTGTTCAATCCATCACTTTAAATAAAGGATCATTTTGAAGATCCATGGAAATGCATATCGCCTCACCTTTGTCTCACCACTTAGACGCAGGAACATGGTATACTTGGCTGACCATCATTTTAATTACCTTTGCTGCCCATTCATGCAATGTTGTAAGTGAATCACATCGTTGTGAATATGAGCACTTCTTTCCCACTATGAGCCTGACTACAACCTCGTCTGTGTTGCCCTGAATGTTGAAAATATGCATGTGTCAGGAAGTGACCTCCTTTTTACTACAATCGCACTCAATCCCTGCAATCGTAATATATTCTTCTTCCACCATGCTAGTGGCATCTGAGGAGCAGACCATTCTTCCTTCTACTTGCAGGATTGGATGATGGAGTAACTCTTAGAGGGCAATATATGGATAACTAAAAAAGTTTTAACTAACCAGAATATGTCTCGAAGCTTCAGAAAGCATATCACGAGGGATCAAGAGTATGGAGCAGTAGAACTCGAAGACATCCACATTGGACTCCAAACTATGCTTAGAATAGTTTATTTTTGTATGAAATCATTGAGAATATTATGATTGTGGTTTAGTTTTACTATTTATGTGAATGGCTATAAAGAAAAACATTCCCCTTCTAATGTTATGATTTAATTTCAATTATTTAATTTCAATTACATTATGATGTGTTAATACTAATATAATTTTGAAATAATAGTGGTAAACTAAATATGGTCTTTGATCATTTAAAAAATTAGAAAAAAAATTGTGAAATATAAATATAAGTTAAATGTGAATTGTGTGTAATTATAGTATTAGATTTAAATTGTGATTGTTTATTGGATTTAATTTTTTGGAATACAGATACATATATTGAATGATTGTATACAAAACAATTATTACTTCAATTATCTTATGAGATATATTGAGCCTTATTATAAAGCATGTAGGTGATTTTGAGGCTAATGGAAAAACCTTAGTGGTTCTAAAAAAAAAATTGTTGTAATTCCCTAATGATACCTTGACCTTAATCTTAAGGGAAATAAGCTATTTACTGGTGAATTTATAAATACAAAAGTTACTATTTCTATTTAATTTTTGTTAATTTTTTGAAATTATATGTGTTGTAATCTTGAGTTGAGTCATCATTGCCACAAATTTTTGATTTGGTCCTAGATAGGACTTTAAAAGTTTTTAAATTATCATTTTATTCCTTAATTAAATTAAAGTAAGTACCTAGGGTGCATATCTATGACATAGGTACTTATTAGGACATAAACTTTAGAATTTAGACAAGATTTTATGATTCTAACATCCCTTGGAAAATTATGACAAGATTTGTCTTTGTGAAGGAAGAAGATTGACTTGGTGTTATCTAGTCCTTTTATACTAATTGTTTGATCATATTAAGTGTGGCTTTCTTTATTTATATCCTTCTTTTTTATTTTTTTATATATCCGTTGGAATTATTATTTTTTATTGTGAGAAAGTGGAGTCTTTAGAATCTAGAATATTGAAAATAAAAATCTTAAGGAGTAGTCTCTTTAAAGAGCCTTCAACAAGATTAATCTCCATCCTTTTTCTAGAAGCCACTAGAGTTAGGATTCATAGTTACAAAATAAATAATTAGTGTCATATGTATCATATATAGATTTCATCGTTTGAGTTAGGATTCATAGTTACAAAATAAATAATTAGTGTCATATGTATCATATATAGATTTCATCGTTTTCTTATTTTATTTTTGAGTATATATATTTTTTGATTGTTGTAAGAAGAATATGTTGATGAGAGGTGAAGAAAATTGAGGTGTGGTAGATGAAGGGACAAATTTATAAAGATTCCCACAAGAAATTCCTAAATTAAAGGTAATATTGGATTACTTTATTGTGTGGTGGATGTTATGTTGAGAATGTGTTGTCATTGATGTCAACTTATATTGCTATTGTAAATGCAATGCACTAGTGAGTTGTATTTAATGAAGAGTTGTGATGAAGGGATGCAATGTTGTTGCATCAGTATCGTTTGTATATATTTGTATTTTATCTTCTAAAGTTTATGAATTGATGTTACAAGTTGTCAAAATGACTTGATTAATGTATTGTTACATATATTTCTGATGAATGACTTTACATAGGGTATGAAGAAAAATGTATGTTTTCAAAATATCAAAGGTACAAAAGCTTGCACTATAGAAGCTAAGTTAAATGCTCTGCATTTCTCTGTAGATAAAGTTGTGGCCTTGCAGTTTGAAGGATAGCTCAATATAGCTATAAGGTATGTATGTTCCAAGTTTTAGTGCATAAGTGTTACCGCAAAGTTTTCTAGAGTTAACAAAATAAGAACAAGTCAAGCTCTTTTTAAGGGTTTCCTAAGGTTGGACAATATGTCACTGCACTTCATCACATTATCTCATTTTTCCCTATGGTTTTTGATTTATGTTCAAATCTAGTTCAAATTTCATGTGCTATGGTCCACAACAGATGGTTTTGTATGTGACAGTGTGTTGTTTTTTGCTTCAACAATCTATAAGGTTGGTCAATCGGTGATTTAATGACTTGTGCCAACAAGTAATTTATTGAAACTAAGGGGTTTATGAGAAGCATGTCTAGGAATCATAGTCTTATAAATGTGAGAACCACAAGTTGATTTTTGGTCTTCTCCTATACTGCAGTTGGTCTAGAATCGATATCTTGGGTGTTAAGCATTTGTGCTAGTATAAAATGGTAAAAGGAGAGTAGATGAATGTTTGGAAAACCATATAATGATCATGACATGATCTAGATGGTGTTATTTTTGTTTCTCTAATACCACCTTTGGTCTAGAGCTAATATATATAAAGAAGGTGAAGTGTTAGTTGGGTCGACTTGGTATGTTGAGATGTTTGCTAGGTGTTTGGAAGTGTGCTCCAATATGGAGATGTGTGTTAAGGAGAAATAGGTGATGATCATCTCTTGGCTTGAACCACATTTTTGATCTTTTGAGTTGTAGATTTCTTGGAGCTAACTTGGTGTGGTCGATGCACAGATCTCATATTATATGCTTTGTCTTGGCTAACAAAGGAGAAATTTTTTGAAGCTTATGGATGATATAAATATAAGGTCAAGATTATTGAAATTTGTATACAAAAGGTATGGTGTATGTTTAAAATGGTATGTTTGATTAAGAAAATGACAAAAAATGTTTTGATAATCAAATGTAGAGAAGATTAGTTCAGGCATGGTAGATTAGCAGTGATGTTTCTATTGAGATAGTGGAGTTAGTTGTGATCACAAAAGAAAATTATTTGAAGGTATTTGATGTTGCAGAGATTGATGGATTGATTACACAAAAGTAATATAGTATTACAAAATTTGTAAGGGTCACTAGAAAGTTGAAGTAGTCTATTTTGTAAAAGAAACATCTGATTCAAATAAGCATTTTTGTATAGAGGTTGTAACATCATTCTTGATTTGAACTATTGTAGTGCTTGAGGGAGTTGCAAATTCCTTTGGGTTGTAGCCCATAAAACGTGTTGTAAATCGTATTTTCATTTATGAGGCTAGATTTGGACAATAGATCCAAGCGGCTTGCTCATCGTGGTTTTTCCCTTCTAGGGTTTTCCATGTAAATCTGGTGTTATGCTTATGTGGTTCTGTGTTCTTCTACTTATCATGTTTTGAATGCTTACTATTGACACTTTTCTTTTAAAACATTTTTATTAAATATAATGTGTGATTAAGAATATGAAAAAAACAATTGTTTTGATAATGAAATGTGGAGAAGATCAACTCAAGCATGCTAGCTCAGCAAAAATGTTGCTACTGAGATAGTGGAGTTAGTTGCAATGACAAAAGAAAATTATTTGAATGTATTTGATGTTGCAGAGATTGATGGAGTGGTTACACAAAAGTAATATAGTATTGCAAAAGTTGGAAAGGTCACTAGAAAGTTGAAGTAGTTTGTTTTGTAAAAGAAACATATGATTCAAATAAGCATTTTTGTATAGAGGTTGTAACCTCATTCTTGATTTTAAGTGTTGTAGTGCTTGAGGGAGTTGCAACTTCCTTTGGGTTGTAGCCCATAAAACTTGATGTAAATCCTATTTTTATTTGTGAGGCTAAATTTGGACAATAGATCCAAGTAGCTTGCTCACCGTGGTTTTTCCCTTCTAGAGTTTTCATGTAAATATGGTGTTATGGTTGTGTGGTTGTGTGTTCTTCTTCTTATCATGTTTTAAATGCTTAATTTTGACACTTTGTTTTTAAATTTTTTTATTAAAGATATATGATTAAGAAAATGACAAAAAATAATTGATAATGAAATGTGGAGAAGATCAATTCAGGCATGGTAGCTTAGCAATGATGTTGCTACTAATATAGTGGAGTTAGTTGTGTTGAATAGGACAACTAAGGAGGGGGGGTGAATCAGTTGTCACCAAACTAAACACTTTAATCATTTACCGGAATAAGATCTTGATACTGCTTAATTGATTAAACATTAAATGCTAATGCAGTTCTAAACTCAAATCCAACACATAAACACAATAACAACAGATTTACGTGGAAAACCAAATGAGGGAAAAACCATGGTGAGTATTAACTCACACTATATATAATATCAAAACTGATTACAAAAGGCTCACTGTCTGAAATAAGGCTCACTGCCTGAGATAGGGACTCACTATCCACAAGGCTACAACCCGAAGATACAAAAGATGGCTAATTTCTAGAATACAAGAGTTATTGCTCACTTCCAAAAGTATGAACTGATGGATTACACCTTCCTTGTGTTGAGTTCAGTTTTGAATGAAGCTCTATGTAAGTAGTACTACTTTTCAGTAGTCGCTCAATAATTATGTTATGATCTTCAACTGATAACTCAATTAGACTCACATCACATGTGAACATACACTTTATTATCTTCGCCTGCTTTGCTCACTCTACTCTGCTACTCTCTCTCTCTCTCTCTCTCTTCTTTTTTGGAGATTCTCATATATATATATATGTATGTATGTATATTTTATTCATCAATTAGGTCGACATCATATAAGGTTAACACATTTTTTATGTCGATAAAATATCCATAAAACATAGCTAGTCCACATAATAAATTGCATATGCTAAGTCAGCCAAGATCTTCAAATATCAAAATCATAGCTTGTATCAAGATAGAAAATGGACCTAAAAACCAACACACAGGACCATCCAACACACCAGACCACATATAATGATCATCTTCGATAGGAAATAGCTTCTGGTAACCATCTCATACATTCAGTACTATGTTGACATTAATGACAACCTATTGACATTAGTGACAACCATTTGATGCAATCCAATTTCCAACAATCTCCCCCTTTGTCATTGATGGAAACAAAAGATGTGAAAAGACAACAACAACATCCTTTGTAGTTTTTCCCTTTTGATGAGCTGAAATGATTTTCATTCTTTTCACATTCTTTCTCTCCCCCTTTGACATCAATGGAAAAGAAATAAGATCTATCTCCCCCTTAAATTTTTTATAGAAACAGTCTTCAAAAATGATATAAAAAATGGTTCTTTACCTCAATCCTTCTTCCCTTAAAATAGCTCCTTGTTTTTTTCTTTTAGCTTCGAAAGAAATGTCTTCTAGGAATCCACTGCCAACCTGATGTTTAAACAAATACTGTTATTCTTTGCTATCAAATCAATTGTTTCTAGAAGAGTATCTGGGATAGTGATATTTTGTTCATTTTTCTCAACTTCCACCAGGAGACCAGAAAGCTATTCCAATCTCAACTCAATTATCTCTTTAACTTTCCAAAAAGTCTTCACAATATCATCCTTCTATACCACAATGACTACAAGTTTAGACTGTAATGAATTCATCCTTTTCTTCTGCGCTCCATTCTTGTCATTAAGGATATCATATGTTTTTCCAATAGAATCCAGCTCAAGCTCAATAGCATTGATTTTTGGTATGTAGTTTTTGAGAGCATTAGGCCACCATAGACAATACCTATACACACTTTTTACATTCTTGATGCACATTTTCAATTCATTCATGATCTCAGTCAATCTTTTTTGTGCATTTCCACATCTTTCTTCTATGGCCAATTGAATCATCTATTTCTTCTATTTCACTAGGTGACTTTGCCTTTAGTCTGTCTTCAATCTGCTCAATCAACACTTCTAGTAAAACACTTGTCAATTTTCTTAGATAAATATCATTATGAATTATGTAAATAGCCAAGGTGTCTGTGATCTCATCCTATTCATATAATGGTTGTGACAACCAAACAACTCCAATCTTCTCCAATCCATCAGATTTTCCAAGAATCTTCAACACCTTCTCCTTAGTGAAATCTTCTTCATCATCATCTATTGATGCCAAATCAATTGCCTTTGTAATATTTTCTTCCTTTTCTTCTTTCTTCTCCTCTATCTTCAACTTCTTTATTTTCAGAGGAGAACTTGAGATGATTCTTCTTGCTTTTCTCTTTCTAGGGGAGGATCTTGCTTTAGATATCCCAATTGGACTAGAAACCATGCCAAAAATCCATACATTTATTTTGTTTACAAAGTATTCTTCAAAATGTTTTTCCTTTTTTGCTAGACATTCCAAATACTATTAGACCTACTTCCCAACTGGTATAACTAAATTCTACACAACATTCTCTTTCAATGGTAATGATTTCAGAAAATACATCATCAAACATATAACCAGAGATCAAAAATGAAAAGGGTAATTGTCATTCTTTTTCATAGTAATATTATCCATTAATTGATTCCTTAGTAACTCAAACAAATCGAAATCCTCATCCTTTTCGACCATTTGATGCACAACATAAATGGAAATTTCCGAAGTAGAGCCTTCCTTATTTTTGAAATAGATCTTATATGAAATGCCATATGTCACATACCTTATCATAGGGTTGATTATAGTATGAATTAGAAGTTCCCTTTGATCTCCTGTTACCCCAGTTAGGGATTCAACTTCTTTTTTCTTCATTGACTTCTTTACTAGAATGGGTCCATTATTGCATAATCCTGTTATTGCTACAAGTGCTTCCTTCGTGATCTCATAGGGTCTTTAACTTACTTAATTTCTGCAATTCATTGTTGTGTGGATTAAATACCACCATTTCCTTTGACTCCATTATTTCAGCCTTGTTCTTTGTACTTTCGCTTGCCAATAACCCTAACTCCTTATTTCTCAACTACACTCTTCTCCTTATCTCATTCAATTAAAAAAAGGAATGACCACTTAACTTGTTACTTTTGGGGTTTCATCATAAAAGGTAATTTATTGCTTATGAAATCATCACGTGTACTTCACTCTGTCAGTACCTCCTTCTCAGCCAATGCACTGTTGGATCAATTTTTCCCTAATTTTGAATTTATTGCTTTTTCAAGTTTTAAATTGATAGCTATTTTTGAGAAACACTATGAGCCAAGAAGGGCTCTGCAAATTTCCTAATTTGCATCTTTTTCTACCATAATTTTTTTCAATGCCTTCAAAATAGAGATTCACATCACATATCCATGTGTCCTCACATGACACCTCATATATCAAGGGTTTTCTATATTTTTCTATGATTTCTCCCCCTGAGACCATTACTGGGTTCAGTTCTTAGAAGAGGCATCTGCACCAGATGTAGATACAAAGTCATTTGATTCATCCTTGTTCTCAGGTTCTTCGTTCTTTCTCCAATTTTTTCCATTTCTCTCCTCACTTCTTTTGGATCTACCTTGTTCATAGGCTTGTTCTTTTTTTTTTGGATTAGTTTTCTTCCGAACTTTGTTCCAACAAAATTTTGAGGTATGTCCTGGTTTGTTACAAGTGTAGCACATAACATGTCCAAGATCAAATGAATTCACTTTTATCTTTATCTTGCACTGATTAACCTTCTATCCATATATGTTGCATGTGTAATAATATCCTTGAAAGGATTGAATTCTTTTGTTTATATCAAATCTTTTCATCATTATTTGGCTTCTACATTCGGTAGATCTATGTCCAAATTTGTTGCAAACATGAAATTTTCTAGCAAAGAATCCAACATTTTGACTCATTCTATTCTAGTTCATCCTACTTCTGCATTATGTTGCTCTATGTCCAAATTTATTTTATGAGAAACAAATCCATTAAAATATGTTGGAAAAACAAGGATAGACAACTAAGAGGGGGGGTGAATCAGTTGTCACAGAATATTTAAACTTTTCAATCTTAACTTAATTTCAGATCTAATGAATGAAAAATAGACCATAAGCAATAAACACACCAGAAACACAGCAAACATCAAGATTTTTTATGTGGAAACCCTGTTATGGGAAAAACCACGGTGGATGTTAGTCCACAATATTATACCCTATTAAAATTATAATGAAAAATAATGGGAATGCACACGTATTCAGGCACACTGCCTAGAGCTCATTGCTCAAATATAGGAGGGCTCACTGCCCAAAGAATACACAACAATTTGGATTAGATCCGAAGGGCATGAACTGAGAAAATAGCTTCTACAAAAGCCTGATTACAGTTCTAGTTAAGTATAGAAAAAATCCTTCACACTTCGCTCAAACTTCTTCTCACTCTGCTCTGCAATCGAATGAATAGATCAATATTCACACACTTTCTCTTTCTTTGGCTTTTCTTCACTTCATACACACTTCAAATTTGCACAAACAATCTCTCTTATATATCTGCAACATGGAATTACATTAATGACTTCGTCGGCCAAGAATATAAAACATATTTACAATGTTGGCCCAAATTTACAAATGAATTTTCAATGCGAATCATACACTGTCGGCCAATATTATGATGTGACATAAAACAACATCCTTGAGTGTGCCAAACATTCAAATTTTAATCTCCAAGGATCCACAACACGTTACAACCATCATGTTGGCTAGGAACATGAAAACTTGAACACACAAGAGAAAATTCTTTGACCGTGAGCACATTGATCAACGTGGACGTGCAAAAAAGATAGAGAATGATCTAGAAGCATCCACGAACAACAAGAATTAACATAGAAGCATCCACCACAACATAAATTACCAGAATCACATAATATTCAATTAGGAACACTAACAGAAACCATAGAAATACTGCCAGAACACAACTATTCATAACACGATCAAATCTTCACGCGGACGGCTGAAACTTCCAGTGGATAAACTAGACACTCTCACTCAAAAATAAACCCTTTAGTCGACAACAATTGATCTTCAATGTACTGAGCAAGAAACCTTCATGACCTTCACTGTTCCACTATCAACCTGCAACTCTTTCTTTTACAATTTTCTCAATATCCTCTACATATACAACCTTCAATACATCAATGCTAATAGTGTTGACATCAATGACAACCACATATCAACAACACAACCACAACATCCAACAATCTCCCCCTTTCGCATTGATGGAAACACATGATGTGAAAAATACCATCAACACAACTACACTTCTCCCCCTTAGGTTTTGTCAGTCAGTTGAAATCCATCTGGTTGTTCAACATATACCTCTTCTTCTAACTCACCATTTAGGAAAGTTGACTTCACATCCATTTGATAGACCTTATAGTTCTTATATGTAGCATAAAAAATAAATAATCTTATAGCTTCAATTATGGCAACAGGGGAAAAGGTTTCTTCAAAATCAATACCTTCCATTTGTGAATACCCTTTACATACCAGTCTTACTTTATTCTGGACCACTTCACCTTGTTCATTCAGGTTAGTCCAAAAGATCCATTTAGTACCAATTACATTTTTATCTTTAGGTCTAGGAACAAGAATCCATGTATCATTCCTTTCAATCTGTATCAGTTCTTCCTTCATAGCTTCCATCCATTATTCATCATTGCAGGCTTCATTGACATCTTTGGGCTTATTCTTAGAAATCAAACAATATTCTTCTGCAATTCTTCTTCTAGTCTACACTCCTTTATTCTTGTCTCCTATAATTTGATTTTTCAGAATGATTCAGCTTTACATACCTCAAAACTTTAGGATTCTCTCAAACTTCTAGTTCTTCTATTCTTTCTTTTGTACTTGCACTTGTCTCTCCTTCCTGACTTTCTTGATTCACCAGAACAATTTGAAGTTGATTATGTGCCTGAGCATTCTTCCCTTGGTCTGTACTATCTTGCTGGTCATCTAAATCATATTCGCAGTATTTGGATGATTTAGTAGATTCCTCATCAACTCTGACATTTGCACTTTCAACCATTTTTCTCAATCTTCTGTTATAGCACCGGTAGGCCTTGCTTTTAGTAGAGTAACCTACAAATATTCCTTCATCACTCCTTGCATCAAACTTTCCTATGTCCTCATCTCTCTTAATGTAGCACTTGCTTCTAAAGATCTTGAAATACTTAACGATAGGCTTATAACCAAACCATAATTGAAAAGGAGTCTTACTAGATTTCCCATTGACATTTACCTAGTTTAAAGTGTACACAACAGTGTTTATAGCTTCTCTCCAATAGATGTGAGGCACATTTCCTTCTATCATAATTGTTCTAGCAACATCTAGAATTGTTATGTTCTTTCTCTTTGTAACTCCATTCTGTTGAGGGGTTTTGGGAGCAGATAACTGTCTTTTGATTCCATGCTCTTCACAAAAAGCCTAAACCTAATTAGGGATTGTCACATGAAATTTTGAACGCTGATTTTAGGTTTCCATCTCGGTCGTCTGTCCAAAATTGCATTTTTCTATAAAATATCGATTGTACTCACATTTTGGACTTACACACTCACATGCTCCATTAACACAGGCATACTTTGCACTTAGCTTATTTAATTTGATTATTCATTAAGTCTTAGGCATTTATTGGTATAGGCATAGTCATTATTAGCATAGTTTAAATGTTATCATTTGCATGATAGCATTTTTCATTCAAATCCTTCAAAACTTGCATAGGACATGGTCATAGTCATTTGCTCACACACACAAATATGAGGGAAACAATTACACATTTACAGCAAGCTAGAAGGTGCTATGGAGATGAATCATGGAGGCTTCGAGGAATTAGGTATAATATTTCTTGTTATTTTATTTCATTGTACTTCATAGATTCTTTAGGTTATGTTTATTGATTTAATCTAATCATCTAATCTGAAAATACCCATTGATACACTCGCTATCCTGCAAGGTATTTTCCTTGATTATTTTAATAGTTGTGGGCTGGCAGGGAGCCAATCAATGTTAAGCTATGGGGCCAAGCCAAGTCTTTAATAATTCTAATTCGTAGGTGCTTTAAGCTTATAACTTAAAGTGAGGCCATCCCTAGGTAATTCGACCAAGAAATTTTAATAAAATATTTTAGATGGTCTAAGTCTAAAGTGAAAATAAAACTAAAAATATTGGCCCGCTCAGACTTAGGACTTTAGGAAAATATTAAGAAGTGTATGCAACCAGTTTTTTCTAGGATATAAAGGGGTCGGTCAACCAACGACTTTAATGGCTCAAGTTGTGACTTAAATACTGGGAAAGAGAAAACATAAGTCAACAATGAATTAGAACAAAAGGTTAAGGGTTTTTTCATTTTTAGGGTTTTAGGAAGGTTTTATCCCTAAATATGAACTCTGGTAGATGAAGAACGAAACCCTAAACATCATAAGACCAATGTATGATAAGAATCTTGAAATGTAACCATGGAACCACTCAAAATTTTCAAAGTCCTATTAGTGGCTCTAGTTGGGGAGATCTGTTCAACATAAACAAAGTAGTATCCTAGAATTTATTGGTAAAGCAGACCACATAGAATGCAGACGAAACCCCAAAACCAGAGGACATCCAGAAAAGGTGAAAAATAGAACCTATTTACAAACCTATACATAGAAATACATTGTACATGGAAAATAACATACCTCAAGTGAATTATGGCTTCAAGAATTGTCCATGTACTAGCAATTCAAGAAGTTCACTGATCAAATTATGCAAGTAATATGAATCCTCCCCATGCGTGTTGTTGATCAGATATGTTCCTATCCAAAGAGCATCAAATTTACCATGTATTCCTTTTTTCTATGCTCTTTCATTCCACATTAACACCATATCCCAAACTTCAAACTTCCTAGAGGAAGACTTTTTATCATATAGGATTTTCACTTGCAACATCTTAATATTTTTATGTTGTGTTTCTCTTCTAGTCTCATCAAGTTCAACTAGAGCATTGATCCTTATTTGCATTTCATCTAGGATGTCATCTTCATATTCTTGGATGAATTTGTACACTTGCAGAAAATTGTTAGTAGGAATCCTAGCCTCAAGCCCATAAACTACATCATATGGTGACTGCCATTTTTCCTTCTTTATGGTTACTCTATTAGCCCATAGGGCTTGCTTTAACTTGGAGTCTGAGGCCCCTTTGTTCTTCTCTATCACCCTTTTGATAATCTTTATTAAAATCTTGTTACTAGACTCAACTTGTCCATTTCCTTGTGGGTGATAAGGGGATGAATATGAGAGTGAGATCCCATATTTGTTGCAGAAGTCAAAAAAATATTTTGACCTAAAGCACATAGCATTATCAGTTACCAGCTTCTCAGGTACTCCAAACCTGGTCAAAATATTGTTCATGAAAAAATCAGTAACCATTTTACTAGTGGCCCTCTTTGTGGGAATGGCCTCTATCCATTTATTAAAGTAACCTATGGCTACTAGTATTCATGAATCCCCTCCACTTGAATTCTTTGTAATCTCACCAATGAATTCAATCCCCTATTTTTAGAATGGTTCCTGCACTGCAACTAGCCTAAGAGGTAAGTTTCCAAAAAAATCAGCTTACTAGCAAACCTTTGGCATGCATCACATGGTCTTACCAATTTTTGTGCATCCTTGAATAGTGTTGGCCACCAAATCCCTACCCTCAAAATATTATGAGCAGTTGTTTTGGCCATATAATGACCACCACATACAACATTTTTCATCTCATACTAAATTTCTTGGGCTTGGTTTCCATTTACACATTTGAGCAATACTCCATCCATATTTTTCCACCATAGTTCATTATCAATGATTACATATTTGATGGCTTGGAGCTTTAGTGTCCTCTTTTCATTATTTGCCATCCCCTCAAGGCATGGAATTTTTTGCAAGTAGTGTACAATATGCCTATTCCATCTAGAATTTTGCATATCATAAATAAGATATACATCAACAACATCAACATATTTTATCTGATTGTCCTCTAAATTTGACTCAACCATCAATTTTTATAGTCCTTGTCCTCTCACAATATTTGTAATCTCAATGTTAATGTTGAAATATTGGATCTAGTTTGTTGGTATGTGGCGACTGATCATGCTATACTATACACCCCGACATGTATCCTTTTTCGCGTCATCACCAAAAAAGAAAAAAATCAACTTTGTAGAACCCAAATCTGGAAGCTTCTAAGTTTATTAAAAGGGGGTTCAGATGGGAGTTACAGTATAAT
>VDFB02000008.1:26033761-26056396 GCA_007258455.2 Sequoia sempervirens | reverse complement strand
TCATCTATGTTGAACATGCACGCAATTGTGTTTCAAAATTTTGCGATGCAATTTCCTACTAAAAATTTTCCCTATCTACATGTGCGAAAAATGAAAAATTTAAAAGGTGGGTTAGTAGTACTTACTGAGGCAAGCACTCCCTCAGGACGGTGGTACCTCTGGATGTGGTATGCACGGTGAGTGGCTTCTAGAACATGTGACATCTTCATTGGAAAATCACTTAGAGCTCTGAAAATTTCTAAATTAGGAATGCACAAATGATCTTTAAACTCTAATTAATTTCTATTTATAGGTCCATAATTAGGGTTTTGAACCTGCCTTGTTTAATATTGGAGGATCCCTTTGATGACTTTGATCCTGAATTTGACCCCTTTATTGACCTCGAAACTCAATTCTATCTTTAACATTGGATTCCTAGCCATCAACTTGTCTTATCAGGACAATTTTCCAAATTTTTTGAAACCTTTTGAAAATTTGTAAAATTTTCCTAAGGGGCATACTTGTACCCTGACTTCACTGGGGCATCCTTCGACTAAATTTCTTTGACAAAACACAATGAACTGCATTATGTCAAAGAGGGGTAAAATGTAGATACTGAAAAATTTCCTAAGTCTGTGAGTTCCATTTTTCTTGGTCGTTGTCCTCCGATAATTAAATAATTTTAATTATTTGATTATCCTTGATCATATTCCTCTATTAATTAAATAATTTGTAATTATTTAAATACTTCATTTTCTAATCTTTATTCTATCTTGATCAATTAAATAAGTTAATTGCGTCACTAATATTCCCACATCTTCAATAATTAAATAAATTAATATTTATTTAATTATTTGCTTGGCATCTTTCGTCTATGGTTAAATAATAATTATTAATTATTTAACTATTCACCCCCCCTTTTAATTCTTCTATCTTTAAATAATTGTCAAAATTATTTAATCATCCTCCATGTGTCTCTTCTATTAAATAATTAAATTCATTTAATTATTTAATGCCTCTTTTCACATTTCCTCTCATTTAATTAAAATAATTATGTAAATTATTTTAATTGAATCTCCACTTGTCCATTTCTTGTTTTTCTCAAATAAATAATTCAAATGAATTATTTATTCTCCACTTGGTCAAATATTCATTTCTCATGCATGAATTAATTATTTTTCAATTTTTAATTCATTCATTTCCTCCCACTTGCTCATTAATCTTTATCATAGCTGTCCCTAGCCCACCACTTTTGGTGCATCAATCCTCCACCATTGATCTTGGCATCTTTCTAGAAGTTTGATCTCAACCATCCATTCAAATGGTTGTCTATAAAAGAAGCCTTCCTCCTCCGTTTTTGTCTTCACAACCATTATCTCCAACTTTCTTGCTTACTATTTGCAGGTATTTACACAACTTCAACAACAAATTTGAGGGCAACATTGGAAAAAGAAGAAATAGAAGATACAAGGGAAGTGAATCACTTTCAATATGGGGAGTGTTTTCAGTTGAATACTTTCATCTTATTCCTCACTTTTGTTTGTATTCTCTTGTTTTAGATGATGTTTTTAGCTTAGAAGTGTTGTGGCTATCACTTTATCTAGGCTAGAATGTTTTCCCCCATCTTACAACAACTCCCTTTCAAATCCTGAGTGCTTCTTAATAGGCTTCTCATTCTCCCGAAAGAAAGCATTGAGGCTCTCTCAATCTTGCACCTTAGTGTGTTTCTTGAGCTTTTAACCAATAGTGACTCTCCTATCACTCCAAGAACTAGTGAATTATGTTGATTGCTTCTCATCATGACCCACCATTCTTTCCATAAGAGGTCTGATTCCCTCCTCAATGCAAATATGCCAAATGATAGGGTCTCTATAGAATTCATTATAGGAACTAGGCTTAGTTTGAACCCTGTTGCCTTCCATCTCTTCACACCAAACGATGAAACTTACCCAAGGTAACAGAGTTAGAAAATATTCAAAATGACAATGGATAACCTTAACCACTCATTTATCACCATTTCCAAACCAATAAGGAGAATCATGCCTAATTAAGGCTTCCAGATATTCTCATGATCCAATGGTCATTTCCAAGAAATATATGGTCATGGGGCCATACAAAAAATTTCTTAAGTACATCAAGCTTAAGTTCAAAGCCATGATAACTTTGATCAGGTAATTTTTAGCCAAAATTTTAGGGATAACTTTGGCCTTACACACATTCCTAAGAATTGTGGTTGTGAGGCCATAATAAATCATTTTTAAGTACATCAAACTTAAGCTAAAAGCCATGATAACCTTGATAGGGTAATAATTAGCCAAAAATATGAAGATACACTTGGCCTTACACACATTTCTAAAAATTTGATTTGAATTGTGGTAATTTTGACAAGACTGCCTATAAATATTTTGAAAAACCCAACCATTCACCACCATCATTTCAAAATACCACCCAACTTCTCACCCATTCCTCTCCACGTCATCTTGATTTTTCCACATCATCAAAGGCCCAAAGATATAGAGAAACATGTACCCACCCAAATCAACAAGGTTGTCTTCCATAATTAAGGGTAATATTTTTTTGTTCATCAAGGATAAATCCTTATATATTCATAGGTAGAGCCCCAAGTCTTCTCCAAAATTTGGATAGGATCCACTAAGAACCAAGGTTGTCCAGAGCAACCGCCACCTGATTGGCCTCACGAAATATGTGAGTCATATTCTTCCTTTCCAATTTAGAAATCAAATAATTTATGTCCAACAGTATGTCTCTGATACTCCACCCATGACAAAAACCATGATTAACAGAGTCAATCACCATCTTGGATTCACCTTCAATATGCAATTTTTTATACCAAGAGTGATAGCAATTTCAATGCCCTTGAGCATTTCTCTAGCATCCGCAATCATAGACGTTTGAACTCCAATACCACCAGCATACCCTACCACTAAAATTCCCTTAGATTCATTGATAATTCCTCCAATGCTACCCATCCTCTGGTCCCCTTTTGTTGCCCATCAAAATTAAGTTTGTGCCAACCAGTATCTAGGGTTTTCCAAACCGTGTTTAATATAGCCAGATATTTAGAGTTATCAAAGGAGTTGATTTCCAACTTTTTATTCCATGATCTTGCCATGTTGATCTCCCATAATGTAGGAGATTTGTCTGAGGGTTTTGCATCATATAAGGAGACATTCTCATAAACAAGTTTGAACCCAATGCTAAAGACCTCCTTAGGGATTTTTTCAATATCTCCAAAGATCCGGTTTTTCCTCTCTTTCCATAAACACCAACAAAGAATGGGAGGAATTTGATGGAAAATTTCACTAGGGAGAGTATGATGAAAAGGACCAGACCAAATTTTAATAAAACTCTTAATGTCACAATTCATGGTCCAATGAATCCCCAATTTACCATAAGTCAAATCCCAGACTTCAGCAGCAAACAAGTAGTGGAGTAACTGGTGGCCAACTGACTCCTGATTATTCTTGCATAACATGCATCTATTTAGGATTTAAAATACCCTTTTCCTTAAACTATCTTTAGAATCCTGTTGTGACAGGCCGTCCACCAAAAGAAGTTATTTTTTCATGTTAAATATTTGTTCCAAACCTATTTCCATAATTTGCATTGATTTCTTTGGTTTGAAAACAAACCGTAAGCCGACTTAATAGAGAGGTTTCCCTTGCATTCCTTAACTCAATAGAAAGCATCCTCCATATTTGAGATAGGAATTCTAGTTAGGGAGAGGCTTAACACTCACTGAAGATTCCAAAGATTGTTATAGAGGCTTTCCAATAGAAAGCATTGGGTCATGGGAAGAATTCAAAAGAGTGTTCAAGGAGTGGTATGGTGATAAGACTAATCCTACGTTAATGTTGAATGAATTTAATAACATTTATAAAGGATAAAATGAAATGCTATCTGATTTCAATACCAGATTTTAGAAAGCAATGTATAGGCTACCTCTTGGTTTTAGTCCAAATGATCAAGTATCTTAGTCACTTACTATAATTCCTTTGACTCAAAAATGAGTTATCATTTAAGAGAAAAATACCCTCAAAATTTGAGGGATGCTTTCAAAATTGCATTGCATATAGAGAGTAACAAAATATCTTCTAGTAAGGTTTGAAGAAGAGAAGATGTGAAAATATTGAAGAATCCAAAACAAGAAAAGGGATCAACAAAAAAGGGATCTTCTGCTAAGGAAAAATTGGTTAAGATCATGAGTACGGTGAAGGATTTGAACTATAGGTATGCCAAGCAAGAAAAGGGGTTGGAAAATGACAAGCCTAACTTTCAAAGAAATGAAAGGCCTCCTAGATTACATGATCAACCATACAACACCAATTGGCATAATGGAAATCCAATCTTAAACAACCAAAAGAACACATAAGGTAAGGTTCCCTCAGACCCGTTACAAAAGAATTATGTAAATTTTATCAACGAGGCCCCATGGTGTATTTCTTGTCAGTTGTCACATTCTTCTAATCAATGTGTAGTAGAAAAATTCTTGGAAGAGGAACAAAATGCACCTAATGGTTATGATTCACCTCATGGAAATGATGAGGAAGTAAATGTGCTCATGAATAGATCATATTTTTTTGGTGAAGAATTATCCTCTAATGAGGAATCACATGAAGTAGATGTTGATAATGAGAGACATAATTCAAATGCTTATCACCAACAATTTTTTTCTAATGAAGAGAATGAAAATGATCATGATGTCTGTACTTTAGAAATAGATGAGATAAATGTACTTTTAAGAAGATCATCAAATAAAGAGATTGAAAGAATGACAACTACCATTATTGCACAAGCCAGAAGTACTTACCATTTGAGAAACAAAATTATTAATGATGATTAGGGTAAGGCTAGTCATTTATTAATTAAGGAGCAAAGTGCAAAAAAGAAGGGGACTAAACCAAAGCTTAAAATGGATGAGCCCAAGATTAAGGAAAATAAAGGAAATAAAATTTGGACTAAGAGAAATGAAACAATAAAGGTTGATGATGGTGTTGTGTCTTAAGTTGTGAAAAAAAAGGATCAAAAGTAGAAAATGGAACAAGGAAAGAATGATGACCTAAAATTAACTGAAGAGAAGTGTGAATAGCAGAGGGATAGAGCTAGTGAACAAGGTATAGTATCTTATGATCTACTTAAGTATACGTCTGTGGATATTTTTTAGTTGCTATCTCAAGTTAAAGTCATTGTCCCTTTTCTTGAAATGATGAGAATCGATGAAAAAAAACAAAAGGAAGATGCCCTTATCAATGGTGCGGCTACAACCTGTGATGAAAAGAGGGTGTCTACTCAGCCTAAAGTAAGTAGAAATGAATCAAACAGTGAGGAAGGAGAAGGGGTAATAACTGATATCCCTCATATCTTCCTAGGTTCCACTATTACATCTTGTCCAAACTATGTAGATCCTTTTAATGTAACTCTTATTATTGATGGAAAGTTGGTGAAGAATTGTATGATTGATTCAAGAGATTCATCTAATATTATGCCAATAAAAATAATGAAAGAAATGGGGCTGAAGATAAATAGTTTATATGACAAGTGTTATGCCATGGACTCCAAAGAAGTACATGCCATTGGAGTTATCAAAGATATTCCATTTAAACTTGTTACATTCCCTAATAAAGAATTCACCATGAGTATCATAATGGTGTACATTCCGCCTAACTATGAAATGTTATTGTCAAGAAAGTGGAGTGCATCCATGGGAGGGAGCATGTAGTATGGCATTTCATATGTCACTTTTCCCATTGAAGGCAAGGATATTAAGCTCATTAGGGAGCCAAGAGCTCCACATGTGATAGAACATATTGCCAATGAAGATATGATTCATTTTGTGGATACTAGTATAGATAATTTCAGAATTCAAGAGTTACAAGAAGAGGAAGAAGACAAGAAACCTACACCTTTGGAAAATGAAATTTTGTAACAAGAAAACAATGATGAATTATGGACTATGTATTTGATGGTGCTTTTTCAATGGAAGGATCAGGTGCAGGAGTGATACTTATTTCTCCTAGTGGCAAGACATTTAAATTTTCATTTTCTCTACTATTTGTATGCACAAATAATGTAGCAGAGTATGAAGCTTTTCTACTAGGGTTGAAATTATTCGAGAAGCATGGAATAAAGAAGTTGAGAGTCATTGGTGACTCAGAATTGATTTTTTCCCAATTTAGATCCAAATTTACATCTAATAATAAAAGGTTGAAACAATATAGGAATTTTGTTTAGGATTCAATTGAACAATTTGATGCTTTTAGTATTGACTAGTTATAGATGACTAAAAATCAAGTGGCAGATTTTTTGGCCAACATTACTCTCTAACCAGATGACATAACCTTTGCAGGCACCTCCAAAGTTGAGGTACAAACAAGACCATAAATTCCTGAAAACATTCAAAACTAACAAGTATTCAATGATGATGAAGACATATTAAAGTTTTTGAAATGCATAGATCAATATGAAAATCAAGAGATTGATTTTGGGGAATTTGTTAAACTGGTGGATGGAAAGGAAACTATATTTGGCAATGAAATAATCCAGCTCAAGACCAAAAAGATCCCAAAGGGTCTAGTAGCCTTAGAAAGGGTTTTTGATGGCCTTGAAAAAATAAATGCCAAACCAACATCCACACACCAAGAAGATTTAGAGGAATTAAATTTGGAAACTAAAAAATGCCCCAAAAAAGGTGTATGTGGGCAAAAGGATGAAGCCCCAAGTTAAAGCAATGTTGATTTCTTTACTCAAAAGTACAAGCATTTTTTTTCTTAGCCATATGATGACCTGAAGGCCTATAAAGAGGACTTGTTTCAACATGTAAATCCTCTTAAATCAGATGTTAATCCTCTTAGGTAGAAGCAAATTCCTATCAACCCTACTTTGGCACCTAAAATGCAATAGGAGAGGATGAAGCTAAGAGATGCAGGAATCATCAAGCTCATTAAACATTCAACCTGGGTGTCCAATATTGTGCTAGTAAGAAAGAAAAATGGTGACATTAGACTTTGTGTTGACTTCAAAAATCTCAATGTATCATCTTTGAAGGACAACTATCCATTTCCCAATATGGAAGCCGTGTTACAAAAGGTAACTAGCTATGAGCTATTGTTAATGATGGATTGTTTTTAAGGATACAACCAAATTAAGGTTAAGGAGTTTGAACCATACAAGACTGCATTTACAACTCCTTGTGGCACTTTTTTAGAGAGCTAGTGCCAGAATGCCTTTTGGCTTAACAAATTTTGGTGCCACTTTTCAGAGAGCTATGGATGTAGATTTCCCATATTTTATAGACATCTTCATGGTAGTCTACCAAGATGACTTAACTACTTACTCCAAAAAGGAAGAAGAGCACTATATGCATTTGGAGAAGATATTCATCAGATCCTTGGAGTATGGGATATCCCTCAATCCTAAAAAGTATTCCTTTGAGGTTACTAAAGGAAAATTATTGGGACATATAGTGTCCAAAGAAGGAGTGAGGATTGATCTAAAGAGAGTGGCTACAATTGATAGGATTCCTCAGCCTAAAAGTGTGAAAGGAATACAATCTTTCTTTTGTCAAATGAATTTTCTAAGGAGATTTATAACAAACTTTGTAGAAATCACTAGACCTATTTCAAAAATGTTGAAGAAGGATGAGAAGATACCATGGAGTGAAGATCCATCTAATGATTTTATAAGAATAAAAAACACTATTAAGGAGGCACCAGTTTTGAAGTATCCTAATTTCTCTAAGCCTTTTCAACTATTTTATTTTGCTTTGTTTCACACTATTGTTGTAGTGCTTCTGAAGAAAAATGATGAGGGGTATGAGAAACCAATTTCCTTTTATAGTAAATCATTGCAAGTTGTAGAGTTAAAGTATGATGTGACTGAAAAGCAGATTTATGCTTTGGTAAAGGTAATCAAAATTTTTAGAACCTATCTAGTTGGTGCAACAATTGTTGCATATGTACCTTCAGCTATTGTCAAGGATATTTTTACTCAACAAGAGGTTACTAGAAGAAGGTGCAGATGGATCAACTATGTTAGGGTTAGAAAGGTAGATATCTAACAATTAAACACATATTTAAGTAATAAAAAAAGAAACTAAAAACACATAATAAATTATAACATAGAGAATTTAACGTGGTTCACCCAATCCGGGCTACATCCACCAAACCGTAGCCATCCAATGATTTTATTATCCAGTGCAAAAACCTATTACAATCTTGTGAATAATCGTATTTTTCATTATACTGTAACTCCCATCCAAACCCCCTTTTAACAAGCTTAGAAGCTTCCAGATTCGGGTTCTACAAAGTCAGATTTTTCCTTTTTCATTGATTTTTTCCTTTTTCGGTGATGACGCAAGGATACATGCCGGGGTGTACAGTATAGCATGATCAGTCACCACATACCAACAATCTCCCACTTGGAGACTGATCCTAGATGACACTGCTGCAACTTACATCCACTGGAAATAAGTACATTGGACCTTGTTGCTCTGTTATACTTGAATTCAACCTTGAAGGCCAACCGAAGCTGAAGAGGAGCTCAACTTCTCCCTTGTCACCACCTTCGTAAATATATCCGCTAGATTGACATCTATATGTATCTTGTCCAGCTTACCTGTCCATCCTCCAACATCTGACCGAATGAAATGATATCTCAATCAGTATGTGTTTTGTTTTAGAATGCAAGGGAGAATTTTTTGCAAGATGTATAGCACTCTGACTGTCTATAAACAAGTAATTTTCAGCCTGTTGTTTCCCAACTCATCCATGAAAAGTTTGCAGCCATATCATCTCCTTTGCCACCTCTGTTGCAACAACATACTCTGCCTTTGTGGTGTGATAAAGCAACCACCTTTTGCAATCGAGAAATCCAACTCACTGCTTATCCCACCAACTATAAATACATAGCCTGTGGTACTTCCCTAGTATCTATATCTCCTACAAATCTAAGTCAACATAGCCTTTTAAATTAGTATTAGAGCCCCCAAAACATAAACATTTATTGATGTACTCTCAAGTACCTGAGAATCCATTTTACCACATAATTAATGCTTCAACTCCGTGATGAATCAAATAATTGCTAACAACTCCTACTTACATGTGCAATATCCGGGTCTCATTCATACCATATGGCGCATATTAAACTTCCCATGTACCTGAAGCTTATATATGGTATCTTAGACATTTTTTCTTTCTCCTCCTCTTGTGTCTTTGACATATATCCTTTAGTCAATTTTAACATGACTAGGAAAAAAGGTGTGTCGACAGCCTTTTGCATTCTCCATATGAAATCTTTGCAACACCTTTTCAACATAATTTCAGCCTTAAGATAAAACATTTTTTTTGTTTTTTCCTATCTCTACAATTTTCATACAAGGATTTGTTTTGCTGCCCCCAATCCTTCATAGCAAAAGATTTTGCTAATTGTTGTTTTAGCTCACTTATGTGATACATGTTAGACCCTGCTACAAGCATGTCATCAACATATAAACAATAAAATAATGTAGCTGTCATTCATCCAACCTCTTAAAATAAAAAATGGTCTAAATTACACTAGCTATAGCCATTCTCAAGCATAAAACTATCAAATTTAAATACCATTGCCGAGGTGCTTGCTTCAAGCCCTATAAACTTTTATTCAATCTGCACATAGTTTCTCCTTACCTTTGACCCCAAACTTGTGGTCTGTTCCATATATATTTCCTCTTCCAAATCACCATGGAGAAATGTGTTTAACATCAAGTTCCAAATGCAAATCTCCAGCAACCCATAATACTTAAAACAATACGAATAAAAGTCATTTTAACAATCGAGAAAAAATCTCATCAAAATCAATAATTTTTCTACAAATCCCTTTACAACTAATCTGGCTTTAAATTCTTCTTACCTCCATCCTCCTCTTTCAAAATTCTATAAATCCATTTGTTTGGTAAACTTTTACCTCAGGCAACTTGCATAATTCCTAAGTCTAGTTTTCTAGCAAGGAGTCATTTCTTCTTCATTCCATGCTCCCACTAACCTTGGTATCCACCTGCATAGCTTCATCATAATATTCTGGTTCACCAGCATCAGTTAACAAAATAGTATACAAAGAGGGAGAGAATCTTTCTAGAGGTCTACTTATCCTTGAAGATCGTCTAACAGGAGTTTGTGGTATTTGTTGTTGTTGTTGTTTCCCAGCATGAGGAACCACTGAAACATTATTGTTTGGAATAACATCCAACACTGCATAATCATTTTCTTTCTTCTCATGGTGCAACAACAAATATTTGTACAAAACTTTCTTATTGAATATGACATCCCTACTTCTCACAATTTTCTGATTTTCAAAATTCCAAAGCCTATAACCAAATTCATCAATGCCATATCCAAAAAATATACATTTCTTTGATTTTGCATCAAGATTGGTTCTATTTTCAGAATCTACATGTGCAAATGCTTCACAACCGAAGGTTTTGAGAAAAGAATAACTCACCTTCTTACCTTTCCATGCTTCCTCTGGAATACCACAACCCAAAGGATTAGAGGGACCTCTATTAATTAAATAAACAACAGTGTTTACATTCTCTACCCACATTTTTAAAGGCAGCCCAGCATGCAATCTCATAGTTCATGCACACTCCATTATTGTTCTATTCATGTGCTCAGCCACTCCATTTTCCTGTGGAGTCCTTGGAACCATTTTTTGCCTACGAATACCATTAGAGGAACAATAATCTTCAAACTCTTTGCTGCAATAATCACCACCATTATCAGATCTAAGACATTTTAGCTTTTTACTCGTCTCATTCTCAACCAAACTTCTCCATTTTTAAAAAGTTTCAAATACATCAGATTTTTTCCTAAGGAAATAAATCCATACCTTCCTAGTTGCATCATCAATGAATGTAACATATTACAGAGAGCCACTGAGAGAAGATACATGAGCTGGTCCCCATACATCCGTATGCACAAGCTCCAATTTCTCATCTTTCTTTTGCTTCCCATCCTTGAGAAAACTTACTCTCTTTTGTTTTCCATACACACAAGTTTCACAGAAATCCATATTAACACATTTTAGACCTGGTAAAACATTATTTGAATGAAGTACATTCATACCTTTTGCACTCATATGCCCAAGTCTATTATGCCACAGTGCTGATTCAAAGTCCACAACAACTGTATGATCTTCTACCTGCTGAACTACAACAACTATTCCTGAACATTAACCTTTTTCTGTAATAATTAAAGTAGAAGGAACAATATGACCTGTACAAAGATATAAGGTGCCTACTTTCACACCTTTTGCTACCACTAAGGCACCATTTGTGACCTTCCAACTTTTATCACTAAATGTAACAACACAACCTTCATCATCTAGTTGCCCTGCTGAAATTAAATTTTTGCTTAACTTTGGAATGTTCCTTACCTGATGTAGTAGCCAATGATTCCCATTCTGCAACTTAATCTTGATTCTTCCATTTCCAACAATCTGGTAGGGTTTGTTATCTCCTAAATAAACCATCCCAAAATCCCCTTGGACATAATCAAGAAAATAACTTCTATGGGGGGTAGCATGAAATGAAGCCCTTGAATCTAACAACCAAGAATCATCAGCATTATCAAGGGAAAGAATCAAAGCATCCTCATCAGATTTATTACTTACCACATTTTCCTCTTTACTTCCCTCCTTTTTGTCTCCTTTATTTTTTCGAGACCAACAATTTTTCTTTAAATGACTCAGCTTACTATAGTACCAACAATCCCTCTTGTCTCTAGATTGGGACCTTCTGTCCTTTAATTTTCCTTTTGACTTCCCATGATTTCTAGAATAGTTTCCTCTCTCCTTTGTTCTGCCCTTGCTTTTTGCATTCAAAACACTGCCTGATGTGGATGTTCCACATGATTTTTTCCTACGAATTTCCTCACTCAAAATAACACCAACATCATCAAATTTCAATGTATTCGAACCAGAAATAGAATTGCTAACAACCATTACCAAGCTATTCTAACTTTCAGGAAAAGAACACAAAATCAAAAGAGCCCTAACTTCTTCATCAAAGTTTACTTTTACAAAAGTTAATTGACTAGTGACCGTATTAAACTCATTTAAATGATCAGTAACTGACCCACCTTCTACCATTTTCATATTAAATAAATGCTTCATAAGAAATACCTTATTTGAAGCGGAAGGCTTTTCATATAACTTCGCCAGGGTTTCCATCAAATCTTAAGTTGTCTTTTCTTTTGTAATATTGAATGACACCAATTGTGCCAGGCATAAACGAATACTGCCAAGAGCCTTTCTATCCAAAATCTCCTAGTCGTCATCAGACATTGCTTGGGGTTTCTTGGTTTTCCCTTCCAATGGCTGCTATAATTCCTTCTGATAGAGATAGTCCTCCATTTTCATCTTCCATAATTGATAGTTCTTCCCATTAAACTTCTCAACCTTCTTACCCTCATCTACCATTACTCCCACTCAACCATGAGACCTTCCTATAGACAATAATTGAAAGACAACCCACTCTGATACCACTTGTTAGGGTTAGAAAGGCTGATATCTAACAATTAAATGTAGATTTAAGTAATAAACAGAGAAACTAAAAACACAGAGAATTTAACGTGGTTCACCCAATCCGGACTACATCCACCAAACCGCAGCCATCTAATGATTTTATTATCCAGTGCAAAAACCTATTACAATCTTGTGAATAATTGCATTTTTCATTATACTGTAACTCCCATCTGAACCCCCTTTTAATAAGCTTAGAAGCTTCCAGATTTGGGTTCTACAAAGTTGATTTTTTTCTTTTTTGGTGATGACGCAAAAAAGGATACATGTCGGGGTGTATAGTATAGCATGATCAGTCGCCACATACCAACAAACTAGATCCAAGATTTCAACATTAACATTGAGATTACAAAGATTGTGAGAGGAAAAGGACTATAAAAATTGATGGTTGAGTCAAATTTAGAGGACAATCAGATAAAAAATGTTGATGTTGTTGATGTATATCTTATTTATGATATGCAAAATTCTAGATGGAATAGGCATATTGTACACTACTTGCAAAAAATTTCATGCCTTGAGGGGATGGAAAATAATGAAAAGAGGACACTAAAGCTCCAAACCATCAAATATGTAATCATTGATAATGAACTATGGTGGAAAAATATGGATGGAGTATTGCTCAAATGTGTAAATGGAAAACAAGCCCAAGAAATTTAGTATTAGATGAAAAATGGTGTATGTGGTGGTCATTATATGGCCAAAACAACTGCTCATAATATTTTGAGGGTAGGGATTTGGTGGCCAACACTATTCAAGGATGCACAAAAATTGGTAAGAGCATGTGATGCATGCCAAAGGTTTGCTAGTAAGCTGATTTTTTTGGAAACTTACCTCTTAGGCTAGTTGCAGTGCAGGAACCATTCTAAAAATGGGGGATTGAATTCATTGGTGAGATTACAAAGAATTCAAGTGGAGGGGATTCATGAATACTAGTAGCCATAGGTTACTTTAATAAATGGATAGAGGCCATTCCCACAAAGAGGGCCACTAGTAAAATGGTTACTGATTTTTTCATGAACAATATTCTGACCAAGTTTGGAGTACTTGAGAAGCTGGTAACTGATAATGCTATGTGCTTTAGGTCAAAATATTTTTTTGACTTCTGCAACAAATATGGGATCTGACTCTCATATTCATCCCCTTATCACCCACAAGGAAATGGACAAGTTGAGTCCAGTAACAAGATTTTAATAAAGATTATCAAAAGGGTGATAGAGAAGAACAAAGGGGCCTCAGACTCCAAGTTAAAGCAAGCTCTATGGGCTAATAGAGTAACCATAAAGAAGGAAAAATGGCAGTCACCATATGATGTAGTTTATGGGCTTGAGGCTAGGATTCCTACTAACAATTTTCTGCAAGTGTACAAATTCATCCAAGAATATGAAGATGACATCCTAGATGAAATGCAAATAAGGATCAATGCTCTAGTTGAACTTGATGAGACTAGAAGAGAAACACAACATAAAAATATTAAGATGTTGCAAGTGAAAATCCTATATGATAAAAAGTCTTCCTCTAGGAAGTTTGAAGTTTGGGATATGGTGTTAATGTGGAATGAAAGAGCATAGAAAAAAGGAATACATGGTAAATTTGATGCTCTTTGGATAGGAACATATCTGATCAACAACACGCATGGGGAGGATTCATATTACTTGCATAATTTGATCAGTGAACTTCTTGAATTGCTAGTACATGGACAATTCTTGAAGCCATAATTCACTTGAGGTATGTTATTTTCCATGTACAATGTATTTCTATGTATAGGTTTGTAAATAGGTTCTATTTTTCACCTTTTCTGGATGTCCTCTGGTTTTGGGGTTTCGTCTGCATTCTATGTGGTCTGCTTTACCAATAAATTCTAGGATACTACTTTGTTTATGTTGAACAGATCTCCCCAACTAGAGCCACTAATAGGACTTTGAAAATTTTGAGTGGTTCCATGGTTACATTTCAAGATTCTTATCATACATTGGTCTTATGATGTTTAGGGTTTCGTTCTTCATCTACCAGAGTTCATATTTAGGGATAAAACCTTCCTAAAACCCTAAAAATGAAAAAACCCTTAACCTTTTGTTCTAATTCATTGTTGACTTATGTTTTCTCTTTCCCAGTATTTAAGTCACAACTTGAGCCATTAAAGTCGTTGGTTGACCGACCCCTTTATATCCTAGAAAAAACTAGTTGCATACACTTCTTAATATTTTCCTAAAGTCCTAAGTCTGAGCGGGCCAATATTTTTAGTTTTATTTTCACTTTAGACTTAGACCATCTAAAATATTTTATTAAAATTTCTTGGTCGAATTACATAGGGATGGCCTCACTTTAAGTTATAAGCTTAAAGCACCTACGAATTAGAATTCTTAAAGACTCGGCTTGGCCCCATAGCTTAACGTTGATTGGCTCCCTGCCAACCCACAACTATTAAAATAATCAAGGAAAATACCTTGTAGGATAGCAAGTGTATCAATGGGTATTTTTAGATTAGATGATTAGATTAAATCAATAAACATAACCCAAAGAATCTATGAAGTACAATGAAAGAAAATAACAAGAAAGATTATACCTAATTCCTCGAAGCCTCCATGATTCATCTCCATAGCACCTTCTAGCTTTCTGCAAACGTGTAATTGTTTCCCTCATATTTGTGTGTGTGAGCAAATGACTATGACCATGTCCTATGCAAGTTTTGAAGGATTTGAATGACAAATGCTATCATGCAAATGATAACATTTAAACTATGCTAATAATGACTATGCCTATACCAATAAATGCCTAAGACTTAATGAATAATCAAATTAAATAAGCTAAGTGCAAAGTATGCCTGTGTTAATGAAGCATGTGAGTGTGTAAGTCCAAAATGTGAGTACAATCGATATTTTATAGAAAAATGCAATTTTGGACGGACGACCGAGATGGAAACCTAAAATCAACGGTCGAAATTTCATGTGACAATCCCTAATTAGGTTTAGGCTTTTTGTGAAGAGCATGGAATCAAAAGACAGTTATCTGCTCCCAAAACCCCTCAACAGAATGGAGTTACAGAGAGAAAGAACATAACAATTCTGGATGTTGCTAGAACAATTATGATAGAAGGAAATGTGCCTCACATCTATTGGAGAGAAGCTATAAACACTGTTGTGTACACTTTAAACTAGGTAAATGTCAATAAGAAATCTAGTAAGACTCCTTTTCAATTATGGTTTGGTTATAAGCCTACCATTAAGTATTTCAAGATCTTTAGAAGCAAGTGCTACATTAAGAGAGATGAGGACATAGGAAAGTTTGATGCAAGGAGCGATGAAGGAATATTTGTAGGTTACTCTACTAAAAGCAAGGCCTACCGGTGCTATAACATAAGATTGAGAAAAATGGTTGAAAGTGCAAATGTCAGAGTTGATGAGGAATCTACTAAATCATCCAGATACTGCGGATATGATTTAGATGACCAGCAAGATAGTACAGACCAAGGGAAGAATGCTCAGGCACATAATCAACTTCAAATTGTTCTGGTGAATCAAGAAAGTCAGGAAGGAGAGACAAGTGCAAGTACAAAAGAAAGAATAGAAGAACTAGAAGTTTGAGAGAATCCTAAAGTTTTGAGGTATGTAAAGCTGAATCATTATGAAAAATAAAATTATAGGAGACAAGAATAAAGGAGTGTAGACTAGAAGAAGAATTGCAAAAGAATATTGTTTGATTTCTAAGAATAAGCCCAAAGATGTCAATGAATCCTGCAATGATGAATAATGGATGGAAGCTATGAAGGAAGAACTGATACAGATTGAAAGGAATGATACATGGATTCTTGTTCCTAGACCTAAAGATAAAAATGTAATTGGTACTAAATGGATCTTTTGGACTAAGCTGAATGAACAAGGTGAAGTGGTCCAGAATAAAGTAAGACTGGTATGTAAAGGGTATTCACAAATGGAAGGTATTGATTTTGAAGAAACCTTTTCCCCTGTTGCCAGAATTGAAGCTATAAGATTATTTATTTTTTATGCTGCATATAAGAACTATAAGGTCTATCAAATGGATGTGAAGTCAACTTTCCTAAATGGTGAGTTAGAAGAAGAGGTATATGTTGAACAACCAGATGGATTTCAACTGACTGACAGAACCTAAGGGGGAGAAGTGTAGTTGTGTTGATGGTATTTTTCACATCATTTGTTGCCATCAATGCGAAAGGGGGAGATTGTTGGATGTTGTGGTTGTGTTGTTGATATGTGGTTGTCATTGATGTCAACACTATTAGCATTGATGTATTGAAGGTTGTATATGTAGAGGATATTGAGAAAATTGTAAAAGAAAGAGTTGCAGGTTGATAGTGGAACAGTGAAGGTCATGAAGGTTTCTTGATTAGTACATTGAAGATCAATTGTTGTCGACTAAAGGGTTTATTGTTGAGTGAGAGTGTCTAGTTTATCCACTGGAAGTTTCAGGGGTCCGCGTGAAGATTTGATCGTGTTATGAACAATTGTGTTCTGGCAGTATTTCTATGGTTTCTGTTAGTGTTCCTAATTGAATATTATGTGATTCTGGTAATTTATGTTGCGGTGGATGCTTCTTTGTTAATTCTTGTTGTTCGTGGATGCTTCTAGATCATTCTCTATCTTTTTTGCACGTCCGTGTTGATCAATGTGCTCACAGTCAAAGAATTTTCTCTTGTGTGTTCAAGTTTTCATGTTCCTAGCCAACATGATGGTTGTAACGTGTTGTGGATCCTTGGAGATTAAAATTTGAATGTTTGGTACACTCAAGGATGTTGTTTTATGTCACATCATAATATTGGCCGACAATGTATGATTCGCATTGAAAATTCATTTGTAAATTTGGGCCAACATTGTAAATATGTTTTATATTCTTGGCCGACGAAGTCATTAATGTAATCCCATGTTGCAGATATATAAGAGAGATTGTTTGTGTGAATTTGAAGTGTGTATGAAGTGAAGAAAAGCCAAAGAAAGAGAAAGTGTGTGAATATTGATCTATTCATTCGATTGTAGAGCAGAGTGAGAAGAAGTTTGAGCGAAGTGTGAAGGATTTTTTCTATGCTTAACTAGAACTGTAATCAGGCTTTTGTAGAAGCTATTTTCTCAGTTCATGCCCTTCGGATCTAATCCAAATTGTTGTGTATTCTTTGGGTAGTGAGCCCTCCTGTATTTGAGCAATGAGCTCTAGGCAGTGTGCCTGAATACGTGTGCATTCCCATTATTTTTCATTATAATTTTAATAGGGTATAATATTGTGGACTGACATCCATCGTGGTTTTTCCCATAACAAGGTTTCCACATAAAAAATATTGATGTTCTCTGTTTTTGTGGTGTGTTTATTGCTTATGGTCTATTTTTCATTCATTAGATCTGAAATTAAGTTAAGATTGAAAATTTTAAATATTATGTGACAACTGATTCACCCCCCCTCTTAGTTGTCTATCCTTGTTTTTCCAACATATTTTAATGGATTTGTTTCTCATAAAATAAATTTGGACATAGAGCAACATAATGCAGAAGTAGGATGAACTAGAATAGAATGAGTCAAAATGTTGGATTCTTTGCTAGAAAATTTCATGTTTGCAACAAGTTTGGACATAAATCTACCGAATGTAGAAGCCAAATGATGATGAAAAGATTTGATATAAACAAAAGAATTCAATCCTTTCAAGGATATTGTTACACATGCAACATATATGGATAGAAGGTTAATTAGTGCAAGATAAAGATAAAAGTGAATTCATTTGATCTTGGACATGTTATGTGCTACACTTGTAACAAACCAGGACATACCTCAAAATTTTATTGGAACAAAGTTCGGAAGAAAACTAATCCAAAAAAAAAAGAACAAGCCTATGAACAAGGTAGATCCAAAAGAAGTGAGGAGAGAAATGGAAAAAATTGGAGAAAGAACGAAGAACCTGAGAACAAGGATGAATCAAATGACTTTGTATCTACATCTGGTGCAGATGCCTCTTCTAAGAACTGAACCCAGTAATGGTCTCAGGGGGAGAAATCATAGAAAAATATAGAAAACCCTTGATATATGAGGTGTCATGTGAGGACACATGGATATGTGATGTGAATCTCTATTTTGAAGGCATTGAAAAAAATTATGGCAGAAAAAGATGCAAATTAGGAAATTTGCAGAGCCCTTCTTGGCTCATAGTGTTTCTCAAAAATAGCTATCAATTTAAAACTTGAAAAAGCAATAAATTCAAAATTAGGGAAAAATTGATCCAACAGTGCATTGGCTGAGAAGGAGGTACTGACAGAGTGAAGTACACGTGATGATTTCATAAGCAATAAATTACCTTTTATGATGAAACCCCAAAAGTAACAAGTTAAGTGGTCATTCCTTTTTTTAATTGAATGAGATAAGGAGAAGAGTGTAGTTGAGAAATAAGGAGTTAGGGTTATTGGCAAGCGAAAGTACAAAGAACAAGGCTGAAATAATGGAGTCAAAGGAAATGGTGGTATTTAATCCACACAACAATGAATTGCAGAAATTAAGTAAGTTAAAGACCCTATGAGATCACGAAGGAAGCACTTGTAGCAATAACAGGATTATGCAATAATGGACCCATTCTAGTAAAGAAGTCAATGAAGAAAAAAGAAGTTGAATCCCTAACTGGGGTAACAGGAGATCAAAGGGAACTTCTAATTCATACTATAATCAACCCTATGATAAGGTATGTGACATATGGCATTTCATATAAGATCTATTTCAAAAATAAGGAAGGCTCTACTTCGGAAATTTCCATTTATGTTGTGCATCAAATGGTCGAAAAGGATGAGGATTTCGATTTGTTTGAGTTACTAAGGAATCAATTAATGGATAATATTACTATGAAAAAGAATGACAATTACCCTTTTCATTTTTGATCTCTGGTTATATGTTTGATGATGTATTTTCTGAAATCATTACCATTGAAAGAGAATGTTGTGTAGAATTTAGTTATACCAGTTGGGAAGTAGGTCTAATAGTATTTGGAATGTCTAGCAAAAAAGGAAAAACATTTTGAAGAATACTTTGTAAACAAAATAAATGTATGGATTTTTGGCATGGTTTCTAGTCCATGCTGCGATATATAAGAGAGATTGTTTGTGGGTTGAAGTGTGTATGAAGTGAAGAAAAGCCAAAGAAGAGAAAGTGTGTGAATATTGATCTATTCATTCGAAGAAAGCAAAGTGAGAAGAAGTTTGAGTGAAGTGTGAAGAAGGTTTTTCTATGCTTAACTGGAACTATAATCAGGCTTGTGTAGAAGCTATTTTCTTAGTTCATACCCTTGGATCTAATCCAAATTGTTGTGTATTGTTGGGAAGTGAGCCCTCTTGTATTTGAGCAGTGAGCTCTAGGCGCAGTCTAATATGTGTGTGCATTCCCATTATTTTCATTATAATTTTAATAGGGTATAATATTGTGGACTGACATCCAATCAGTGGTTTTCCCATAACGTGGTTTCCACATAAAAATCTTGATGTTCCCCTCAGGTGGTTTCTCGCGGGTAGTTTATTGCTTATGGGTCTATTTTTCATTCATTGATCCTCAAATTAAGTTAAGATTGAAAAGTTTAAATATCTCCTCAGGATTAACCGATTCACTCCTCTTAGTTGTCTATCCTTGTTTTTCCAACATATTTTAATGGATTTGTTTCCTCTCATAAAATAAATTTGGACATAGAGCAACATAATGTAAGTAGGATGAACTAGAATAGAATGAGTCAAAATGTTGGATCTTTTGCTAGAAAAATTTCATGTTTGCAAATTAAGTTTGACATAGATCTACCAATGTAGAAGCCAAATGATGATGAAAAGATTTGATATAAACAAAAGAATTCAATCCTAAGGATATTGTTACACATGCAACATATATGGATAGAAGGTTAATCAAAGGCAAGATAAAGATAAAAGTGAATTCATTTGATCTTGACATGTTATGTGCTAATTTGTAAATAAACCAGATATTATACCTCGTAAAATTTTGTTGGAACAAAGTTCTAAGAAAACTAATCCCAAAAAAAAAGAACAAGCCTAAGGAACAAGGTGGTGATCCAAAAGAAGTGAGGGAGAGAAATGGAAAATTGAGAAAGAACTAAGAACTTGAGAACAAGGATGAATCAAGACTCAGATTCACATCCGGGTGCGTGATACCTTCTAAGAACTGAACCCAGTAATGGTCTCAGGGGGAGAAATCATAGAAAAATATAGAAAACCCTTGATATATGAGGTGTCATGTGAGGACACATGGATATGTGATGTGAATCTCTATTTTGAAGGCATTGAAAAAAATTATGGCAGAAAAAGATGCAAATTAGGAAATTTGAAGAGCCCTTCTTGGCTCATAGTGTTTCTCAAAAATAGCTATCAATTTAAAACTTGAAAAAGCAATAAATTCAAAATTAGGGAAAAATTGATCCAACAGTGCATTGGCTGAGAAGGAGGTACTGACAGAGTGAAGTACACGTGATGATTTCATAAGCAATAAATTACCTTTTATGATGAAACCCCAAAAGTAACAAGTTAAGTGGTCATTCCTTTTTTTAATTGAATGAGATAAGGAGAAGAGTGTAGTTGAGAAATAAGGAGTTAGGGTTATTGGCAAGCGAAAGTACAAAGAACAAGGCTGAAATAATGGAGTCAAAGGAAATGGTGGTATTTAATCCACACAACAATGAATTGCAGAAATTAAGTAAGTTAAAGACCCTATGAGATCACGAAGGAAGCACTTGTAGCAATAACAGGATTATGCAATAATGGACCCATTCTAGTAAAGAAGTCAATGAAGAAAAAAGAAGTTGAATCCCTAACTCGGGTAACAGGAGATCAAAGGGAACTTCTAATTCATACTATAATCAACCCTATGATAAGGTATGTGACATATGGCATTTCATATAAGATCTATTTCAAAAATAAGGAAGGCTCTACTTCGGAAATTTCCGTTTATGTTGTGCATCAAATGGTCAAAAAGGATGAGGATTTCGATTTGTTTGAGTTACTAAGGAATAAATTAATGGATAATATTACTATGAAAAAGAATGAAAATTACCCTTTTCATTTTTGATCTCTGGTTATATGTTTGATGATGTATTTTCTGAAATCATTACCATTGAAAGAGAATGTTGTGTAGAATTTAGTTATACCAGTTGGGAAGTAGGTCTAATAGTATTTGGAATGTCCAGCAAAAAAGGAAAAACATTTTGAAGAATACTTTGTAAACAAAATAAATGTATGGATTTTTGGCATGGTTTCTAGTCCAATTGGGATATCTAAAGTAGGATCCTCCCCTAGAAAGAGAAAAGCAAGAAGAATAATCTCAAGTTCTCCTCTGAAAATAAAGAAGTTGAAGATAGAGGAGAAGAAAGAAGAAAAGGAAGAAAAGATTACAGAGGCAATTGATTTGCCATCAATAGATGATGATGAAGAAGATTTCACTAAGGAGAAGGTGTTGAAGATTCTTGGGAAATCTGATGGATTGGAGAAGATTGGAGTTGTTTGGTTTTCACAACCATCATATGAATAGGATGAGATCACAGACACCTTGGCTATTTACATAATTCATAATGATATTTATCTAAGCAAATTGACAAGTGTTTTACTAGAAGTGTTGATTGAGTAGATTGAAGACAGACTAAAGGCAAAGTCACCTAGTGAAACAGAAGAAAGAGATGATTCAATTGGCCATAGAAGAAAGATGTGGAAATGCACAAAAAAGATTGACTAAGAGCATGAATGAATTGAAAATGTGCATCAAGAATGTAAAAAGTGTGTATAGGTATTGTCTATGGTGGCCTAATGCTCTCGAAAACTACATACCAAAAATCAATGCTATTGAGCTTGAGCTGGATTCTATTGGAAAAACATATGATATCCTTAATGACAAGAATGGAGCACAAAAGAAAAGGATGAATTCATTACAGTCTGAACTTGTAGTCATTGTGGTATAGAAGGATGATATTGTGAAGACTTTTTGGAAAGTTAAAGAGATAATTGAGTTGAGATTGGAATAGCTTTTTGGTCTCCTGGTGGAAGTTGAGAAAAATGAGCAAAATATCACTATCCCAGATACTCTTCTAGAAACAATTGATTT
>VDFB02000008.1:26022330-26033661 GCA_007258455.2 Sequoia sempervirens | reverse complement strand
TAGTTGGTGCAACAATTGTTGCATACGTACCTTTAGCTACTGTCAAGGATATTTTTACTCAACAAGAGGTTACTAGAAGAAGGTGCAGATGGATCAACTATGTTAGGGTTAGAAAGGTAGATATCTAACAATTAAACACAGATTTATGTAATAAACAAAGAAACTAAAAACACATAATAAATTATAACATAGAGAATTTAACGTGGTTCACCCAATCCGGGCTACATCCACCAAACCGTAGCCATCCAATGATTTTATTATCCAGTGCAAAAACTTATTACAATCTTGTGAATAATCGTGTTTTTCATTATACTATAACTCCCATCCAAACCCCCTTTTAACAAGCTTAGAAGCTTCCAGATTCGGGTTCTACAAAGTCAGATTTTTCCTTTTTCATTGATTTTTCCCTTTTTCGGTGATGACACAAGGATACATGCCGGGGTGTACAGTATAGCATGATCAGTCACCACATACCAACAATCTCCCACTTGGAGACTGATCCTAGATGACACTGCTGCACTTACAGCTCTCACTAGAAATAAGTACATTGGACCTTGTTGCTTTGTTATACTTGAATTCAACCTTGAAGGCCAACTGAAGCTGAAGAGGAGCTCAACTTCTCCCTTGTCACCACCTTCGTAAATATATCCGCTAGATTGACATCTATATGTATCTTGTCCAACTTGACCTATCCATCCTCCAACACCAACCGAATGAAATGATATCTCAACTGTATGTGTTTTGTTTTAAAATGCAAGGAAGAATTCTTTGCAAGATGTATAGCACTCTGGCTATCTATAAACAAGTAATTTTCAGCCTATTGTTTTCCCAACTAATCCATAAAAAGTTGCAGCCATATCATCTCCTTTGCCACCTCTGTTGCAGCAACATACTCTGCCTTTGTGGTGGATAAAGCAACCACCTTTTGCAATTGAGAAATCCAACTCACTGCTATCCCACCAACTGTAAATACATACCTTGTGGTACTTCACCTGGCATCTATATCCCCCAACAACCGAGTCAACATAGCCCTTTTTAAATCACTTATTAGGAGCCCCCCAAAAAACATGTAAACATTTTATTTGATGTGTATCCTCTGGCACTCTAAGAATCCATTTTAATATAAACCCAATGCTCAACTCTAGATGAATCAAATACTGCTAACAACTCCTAAGGACATGTGCACATCCCGACCCTCGTGCATACCATGGCATACATTAAACTCACAGTCAAGACATATGGTATCTTAGGACATTTTTTCTTCCTCCTCTTGTGTCTTTGGACACATATCCTAGTCACTTAACATGACTAGGGCAAAGGTGTACCGACAGCCTTTGCATTCTCCATATGAAATATCTACAACACTTTCTCAACATAATCAACTTGAGATAAAAAAAAATTATGTTTTTTCCTATCTCTTGTAATCTTCATACCAAGGATTTGCTTTGCTGCCCCCAAATCCTTCATAGAAAATGTATTTGCTAACTGCTATTTTAACTCCCTTATGTGATCGGGATGGTCTCGCCAAGCATGTCAATGTAACATATAAACACAAAATAATGTGGAAGCTCGGCTTATTATCCATCCTCTTAAAATAAACACAATGGTCAGAATTACACCTGTTGTAGCCTTGCTCAGCCATAAAACTATCAAATTTAATATACCATTGCCGAGGTGTTTGCTTCAAGCCATATAAATTTTTCTTTAATTTGCACACCAATTTCTCCTTACCTTTGACCTCAAATCCTTGTGGCTGTTCCATATATATTTCCCCTTCCAAATCACCATGGAGAAAGGTTGTTTTAACATCAAGCTGTTCTAAATGCAAATATTCAGCAACTACAATACTTAAAACAATATGAATAGAAGTCATTTTTAAATAACTGGAGAAAAAATCTCATCAAAATCAATACCCTTTTTCTGTGCAAATCCCTTTACAACTAATTTGGCTTTAAATCTCTTCTTACCTCCATCCTCCTCTTTCAGCCTATAAACCCATTTGTTTGGTAAATCCTTTTTACCTGCAGGAAACTTGCATAATTCCCAAGTCTAGTTTTTTAGCAAGGAGTCCATTTCTTCTTCCATTCCATGCTCCCACTGAACCTTGGTATCCACCTACATAGCTTCATCATAATATTCTGGTTCACCAGCATCAGTTAACAAAATAGTATACAAAGAGAGAGAGAATCTTTCTAGAGGTCTACTTATCCTTGAAGATCGTCTAACAGGAGTTTGTGGTATTTTTTGTTGTTGTTGTTTCCTAGCATGAGGAACTACTAAAACATTATTGTTTGGAATAACATCCAACACTGCATAATCATTTTCTTTCTTCTCATGATGCAACAACAAATCTTTGTACAAAACTTTCTTATTGAATATGACATCCCTACTTCTCACAATTTTCTGATTTTCAAAATCCCAAAGCCTATAACCAAATTCATCAATGCCATATCCAACAAATATACATTTCTTTGATTTTGCATCAAGATTGGTTCTATTTTCAGAATCTACATGTGCAAATGCTTCACAACCGAAGGTTTTGAGAAAAGAATAACTCACCTTCTTACCTTTCCATGCTTCCTCTAGAATACCACAACCCAAAGGATTAGAGGGACCTCTATTAATTAAATAAACAACAGTGTTTACATTCTCTACCCACATTTTTAAAGGCAACCCAACATGCAATCTCATAGTTCGTGCATGCTCCATTATTGTTCTATTCATGTGCTCAGCCACTCCATTTTCTGCCTACGAATACCATTAGAGGAACAATAATCTTCAAACTCTTTGCTGCAATAATAACCACCATTATCAGATCTAAGACATTTTAGCTTTTTACTCGTCTCATTCTCAACCAAACTTCTCCATTTTTTAAAAGTTTCAAATACATCAGATTTCTGCCTAAGGAAATAAATCCATACCTTCCTAGTTGCATCATCAATGAATGTAACATAAATAATGAGCTTCACTGAGAGAATATACTGCCTGGTCCCCATACAACCCTGTATGCAATAAGCTCCAATTTCTCATCTTTCTTTTGCTTCCCATCCTTGAGAAAACTTACTCTCTTTTGTTTTCCATACACACAAGTTTCACAGAAATCCATATTAACACATTTTAGACCTGGTAAAACATTATTTGAATGAAGTACTTTCATACCTTTTGCACTCATATTCCCAATTCTATTATGCCACAGTGCTAATTCAAAGTCCACAACAACTGTATGATCTTCTACCTGCTGAACTACAACAACTATTCCTGAACATTGACCTTTTTCCATAACAATTAAAGTAGAAGGAACAATATGACCTGTACAAAGATATAAGGTGCCTACTTTCACACCTTTTGCTACCACTAAGGCACCCTTTGTGACCTTCCAATATTTATCACTAAATGTAACAACACAACCTTCATCATCTAGTTGCCCTGCTGAAATTAAATTTCTGCTTAACTTTGGAATGTGCCTTACCTGATGTAGTAGCCAATGATTCCCATTCTGCAACTTAATCTTGATTCTTCCATTTCCAACAATCTGACAGGGTTCGTTATCTCCTAAATAAACTGTTCCTTAAAAAATCCCCCTTGGCATAATCACAATCCCTCGGCGGGAAGTATTGTACGAAGCTCCTTGAATCTAACAAACTAAGAATCATCGTAAGTGACATTCAAGGGTGAATAGTGCCATCTCAACAGACATATTACTTCACCACATTTTCCTCTTTACTTCCTTTCCTTGCCTTCCTTATTTTCCTCGAGACCAACATTTTTCTTTTAAATGACCCGCTTACTATAGTACCTCAACAATCCCTCTTGGATCTTTTAGATTGGGACCTTCAGTCTGATTTTCCTTGTGACTTCCCAAGGTGATTCTAGAAATTGTTTCCTCTCCTCCTTTTGTTCCCCGCTACTCTTTTGCTTTTGCATTCAAAACACTCGCCTGAGCGTGGATGTGTTCCACATGATTTTTTCCTACTATCTCTGCCTCAAAGAATAACAATCAACATCATCAAATTTCAATGTATTCGAACAAGAAGCTGAATTATAATAACCATTACTTCACAGTTTTTATTCTAACTTCTAAAGAAAAGAACATAGAACTGCAAGAGCCCTAACTTCTTCTATCAAAGTTTACTTTACAAAAGCATTAATCTCGTGACCGTGGATAAACCTATTAAAATTGATTAGTAACTGAATTCCACCTTTCTACCATTTTCATATTAAATAAATGCTTCATAAGAAATACCTTATTTGTGCTTAAAAGGCTTTTCATATAACTCTCGCTGTGGTTTCATCAAATCTTGAGTTGTCTTTTTCTTTGTAATATTGAATGCCACCAATTGTGCTGCATAAACGGATACTGCCAAGAGCCTTTCTATCCAAAATCGCATAGTCATCATTAGACATTGCTTGGGGTTTCTTGGTTTTCCCTTCCAATGGCTGCTATAATTCCTTCTGATAGAGATAGTCCTCCATTTGCATCTTCCATAATTGATAGTTCTTCCCATTAAACTTCTCAACCTTCGTACCCTCATCTACCATTACTCCCACTCAACCATAAGACCTTCCTACAGACAATAATCGAAAGACAACCCGCTCTGATACCACTTGTTAGGGTTAGAAAGGCTGATATCTAACAATTAAATGCAAATTTAAGTAATAAACAGAGAAACTAAAAACACAGAATAAATTATAACACAGAGAATTTAACGTGGTTCACCCAATCCGGACTACATCCACCAAACCACAGCCATCCAATGATTTTATTATCCAGTGCAAAAACCTATTACAATCTTGCGAATAATTGCATTTTTCATTATACTGTAACTCCCATCTGAACCCCCTTTTAATAAACTTAGAAGCTTCCAGATTTGGGTTCTACAAAGTTGATTTTTTTCTTTTTTGGTGATGACGCGAAAAAGGATACATGTCGGGGTGTATAGTATAGCATGATCAGTCGCCACATACCAACAAACTAGATCCAATATTTCAACATTAACATTGAGATTACAAATATTGTGAGAGGACAAGGACTATAAAAATTGATGGTTGAGTCAAATTTAGAGGACAATCAGATAAAATATGTTGATGTTGTTGATGTATATCTTATTTATGATATGCAAAATTCTAGATGGAATAGGCATATTGTACACTACTTGCAAAAAATTCCATGCCTTGAGGGGATGGCAAATAATGAAAAGAGGACACTAAAGCTCCAAGCCATCAAATATGTAATCATTGATAATGAACTATGGTGGAAAAATATGGATGGAGTATTGCTCAAATGTGTAAATGGAAACCAAGCCCAAGAAATTTAGTATGAGATGAAAAATGTTGTATGTGGTGGTCATTATATGGCCAAAACAACTGCTCATAATATTTTGAGGGTAGGGATTTGGTGGCCAACACTATTCAAGGATGCACAAAAATTGGTAAGACCATGTGATGCATGCCAAAGGTTTGCTAGTAAGCTGATTTTTTTGGAAACTTACCTCTTAGGCTAGTTGCAGTGCAGGAACCATTCTAAAAATAGGGGATTGAATTCATTGGTGAGATTACAAAGAATTCAAGTGGAGGGGATTCATGAATACTAGTAGCCATAGGTTACTTTAATAAATGGATAGAGGCCATTCCCACAAAGAGGGCCACTAGTAAAATGGTTACTGATTTTTTCATGAACAATATTTTGACCAGGTTTGGAGTACCTGAGAAGCTGGTAACTGATAATGCTATGTGCTTTAGGTCAAAATATTTTTTTGACTTCTGCAACAAATATGGGATCTCACTCTCATATTCATCCCCTTATCACCCACAAGGAAATGGACAAGTTGAGTCTAGTAACAAGATTTTAATAAAGATTATCAAAAGGGTGATAGAGAAGAACAAAGGGGCCTCAGACTCCAAGTTAAAGCAAGCCCTATGGGCTAATAGAGTAACCATAAAGAAGGAAAAATGGCAGTCACCATATGATGTAGTTTATGGGCTTGAGGCTAGGATTCCTACTAACAATTTTCTGCAAGTGTACAAATTCATCCAAGAATATGAAGATGACATCCTAGATGAAATGCAAATAAGGATCAATGCTCTAGTTGAACTTGATGAGACTAGAAGAGAAACACAACATAAAAATATTAAGATGTTGCAAGTGAAAATCCTATATGATAAAAAGTCTTCCTCTAGGAAGTTTGAAGTTTGGGATATGGTGTTAATGTGGAATGAAAGAGCATAGAAAAAAGGAATACATGGTAAATTTGATGCTCTTTGGATAGGAACATATCTGATCAACAACACGCATGGGGAGGATTCATATTACTTGCATAATTTGATCAGTGAACTTCTTGAATTGCTAGTACATGGACAATTCTTGAAGCCATAATTCACTTGAGGTATGTTATTTTCCATGTACAATGTATTTCTATGTATAGGTTTGTAAATAGGTTCTATTTTTCACCTTTTCTGGATGTCCTCTGGTTTTGGGGTTTCGTCTGCATTCTATGTGGTCTGCTTTACCAATAAATTCTAGGATACTACTTTGTTTATGTTGAACAGATCTCCCCAACTAGAGCCACTAATAGGACTTTGAAAATTTTGAGTGGTTCCATGGTTACATTTCAAGATTCTTATCATACATTGGTCTTATGATGTTTAGGGTTTTGTTCTTCATCTACCAGAGTTCATATTTAGGGATAAAACCTTCCTAAAACCCTAAAAATGAAAAAACCCTTAACCTTTTGTTCTAATTCATTGTTGACTTATGTTTTCTCTTTCCCAGTATTTAAGTCACAACTTGAGCCATTAAAGTCGTTGGTTGACCGACCCCTTTATATCCTAGAAAAAACTGGTTGCATACACTTCTTAATATTTTCCTAAAGTCCTAAGTCTGAGCGGGCCAATATTTTTAGTTTTATTTTCACTTTAGACTTAGACCATCTAAAATATTTTATTAAAATTTCTTGGTCGAATTACCTAGGGATGGCCTCACTTTAAGTTATAAGCTTAAAGCACCTACGAATTAGAATTATTAAAGACTTGGCTTGGCCCCATAGCTTAACATTGATTGGCTCCCTGCCAGCCCACAACTATTAAAATAATCAAGGAAAATACCTTGCAGGATAGCGAGTGTATCAATGGGTATTTTCAGATTAGATGATTAGATTAAATCAATAAACATAACCTAAAGAATCTATGAAGTACAATGAAATAAAATAACAAGAAATATTATACCTAATTCCTCGAAGCCTCCATGATTCATCTCCATAGCACCTTCTAGCTTGCTGTAAATGTGTAATTGTTTCCCTCATATTTGTGTGTGTGAGCAAATGACTATGACCATGTCCTATGCAAGTTTTGAAGGATTTGAATGAAAAATGCTATCATGCAAATGATAACATTTAAACTATGCTAATAATGACTATGCCTATACCAATAAATGCCTAAGACTTAATGAATAATCAAATTAAATAAGCTAAGTGCAAAGTATGCCTGTGTTAATGGAGCATGTGAGTGTGTAAGTCCAAAATGTGAGTACAATCGATATTTTATAGAAAAATGCAATTTTGGACAGACGACCGAGATGGAAACCTAAAATCAGCGTTCAAAATTTCATGTGACAATCCCTAATTAGGTTTAGGCTTTTTGTGAAGAGCATGGAATCAAAAGACAGTTATCTGCTCCCAAAACCCCTCAACAGAATGGAGTTACAAAGAGAAAGAACATAACAATTCTAGATGTTGCTAGAACAATTATGATAGAAGGAAATGTGCCTCACATCTATTGGAGAGAAGCTATAAACACTGTTGTGTACACTTTAAACTAGGTAAATGTCAATGGGAAATCTAGTAAGACTCCTTTTCAATTATGGTTTGGTTATAAGCCTATCGTTAAGTATTTCAAGATCTTTAGAAGCAAGTGCTACATTAAGAGAGATGAGGACATAGGAAAGTTTGATGCAAGGAGTGATGAAGGAATATTTGTAGGTTACTCTACTAAAAGCAAGGCCTACCGGTGCTATAACAGAAGATTGAGAAAAATGGTTGAAAGTGCAAATGTCAGAGTTGATGAGGAATCTACTAAATCATCCAAATACTGCGAATATGATTTAGATGACCAGCAAGATAGTACAGACCAAGGGAAGAATGCTCAGGCACATAATCAACTTCAAATTGTTCTGGTGAATCAAGAAAGTCAGGAAGGAGAGACAAGTGCAAGTACAAAAGAAAGAATAGAAGAACTAGAAGTTTGAGAGAATCCTAAAGTTTTGAGGTATGTAAAGCTGAATCATTCTGAAAAATCAAATTATAGGAGACAAGAATAAAGGAGTGTAGACTAGAAGAAGAATTGCAGAAGAATATTGTTTGATTTCTAAGAATAAGCCCAAAGATGTCAATGAAGCCTGCAATGATGAATAATGGATGGAAGCTATGAAGGAAGAACTGATACAGATTGAAAGGAATGATACATGGATTCTTGTTCCTAGACCTAAAGATAAAAATGTAATTGGTACTAAATGGATCTTTTGGACTAACCTGAATGAACAAGGTGAAGTGGTCCAGAATAAAGTAAGACTGGTATGTAAAGGGTATTCACAAATGGAAGGTATTGATTTTGAAGAAACCTTTTCCCCTGTTGCCATAATTGAAGCTATAAGATTATTTATTTTTTATGCTACATATAAGAACTATAAGGTCTATCAAATGGATGTGAAGTCAACTTTCCTAAATGGTGAGTTAGAAGAAGAGGTATATGTTGAACAACCAGATGGATTTCAACTGACTGACAAAACCTAAGGGGGAGAAGTGTAGTTGTGTTGATGGTATTTTTCACATCATGTGTTTCCATCAATGCGAAAGGGGGAGATTGTTGGATGTTGTGGTTGTGTTGTTGATATGTGGTTGTCATTGATGTCAACACTATTAGCATTGATGTATTGAAGGTTGTATATGTAGAGGATATTGAGAAAATTGTAAAAGAAAGAGTTGCAGGTTGATAGTGGAACAGTGAAGGTCATGAAGGTTTCTTGCTCAGTACATTGAAGATCAATTGTTGTCGACTAAAGGGTTTATTTTTGAGTGAGAGTGTCTAGTTTATCCACTGGAAGTTTCAGCCGTCCGCGTGAAGATTTGATCGTGTTATGAATAGTTGTGTTCTGGCAGTATTTCTATGGTTTCTGTTAGTGTTCCTAATTGAATATTATGTGATTCTGGTAATTTATGTTGTGGTGGATGCTTCTATGTTAATTCTTGTTGTTCGTGGATGCTTCTAGATCATTCTCTATCTTTTTTGCACGTCCACGTTGATCAATGTGCTCACGGTCAAAGAATTTTCTCTTGTGTGTTCAAGTTTTCATGTTCCTAGCCAACATGATGGTTGTAACGTGTTGTGGATCCTTGGAGATTAAAATTTGAATGTTTGGCACACTCAAGGATGTTGTTTTATGTCACATCATAATATTGGCCGACAGTGTATGATTCGCATTGAAAATTCATTTGTAAATTTGGGCCAACATTGTAAATATGTTTTATATTCTTGGCCGACGAAGTCATTAATGTAATTCCATGTTGCAGATATATAAGAGAGATTGTTTGTGCAAATTTGAAGTGTGTATGAAGTGAAGAAAAGCCAAAGAAAGAGAAAGTGTGTGAATATTGATCTATTCATTCGATTGCAGAGCAGAGTGAGAAGAAGTTTGAGCGAAGTGTGAAGGATTTTTTCTATACTTAACTAGAACTGTAATCAGGCTTTTGTAGAAGCTATTTTCTCAGTTCATGCCCTTCGGATCTAATCCAAATTGTTGTGTATTCTTTGGGCAGTGAGCCCTCCTATATTTGAGCAATGAGCTCTAGGCAGTGTGCCTGAATACGTGTGCATTCCCATTATTTTTCATTATAATTTTAATAGGGTATAATATTGTGGACTAACATCCACCGTGGTTTTTCCCATAACAGGGTTTCCACATAAAAAATCTTGATGTTTGCTGTGTTTCTGGTGTGTTTATTGCTTATGGTCTATTTTTCATTCATTAGATCTGAAATTAAGTTAAGATTGAAAAGTTTAAATATTCTGTGACAACTGATTCACCCCCCCTCTTAGTTGTCTATCCTTGTTTTTCCAACATATTTTAATGGATTTGTTTCTCATAAAATAAATTTGGACATAGAGCAACATAATGCAGAAGTAGGATGAACTAGAATAGAATGAGTCAAAATGTTGGATTCTTTGCTAGAAAATTTCATGTTTGCAACAAATTTGGACATAGATCTACCGAATGTAGAAGCCAAATAATGATGAAAAGATTTGATATAAACAAAAGAATTCAATCCTTTCAAGGATATTATTACACATGCAACATATATGGATAGAAGGTTAATCAGTGCAAGATAAAGATAAAAGTGAATTCATTTGATCTTGGACATGTTATGTGCTACACTTGTAACAAACCAGGACATACCTCAAAATTTTGTTGGAACAAAGTTCGGAAGAAAACTAATCCAAAAAAAAAAGAACAAGCCTATGAACAAGGTAGATCCAAAAGAAGTGAGGAGAGAAATGGAAAAAATTGGAGAAAGAACGAAGAACCTGAGAACAAGGATGAATCAAATGACTTTGTATCTACATCTGGTGCAGATGCCTCTTCTAAGAACTGAACCCAGTAATGGTCTCAGGGGGAGAAATCATAGAAAAATATAGAAAACCCTTGATATATGAGGTGTCATGTGAGGACACATGGATATGTGATGTGAATCTCTATTTTGAAGGCATTGAAAAAAATTATGGCAGAAAAAGATGCAAATTAGGAAATTTGCAGAGCCCTTCTTGGCTCATAGTGTTTCTCAAAAATAGCTATCAATTTAAAACTTGAAAAAGCAATAAATTCAAAATTAGGGAAAAATTGATCCAACAGTGCATTGGCTGAGAAGGAGGTACTGACAGAGTGAAGTACACGTGATGATTTCATAAGCAATAAATTACCTTTTATGATGAAACCCCAAAAGTAACAAGTTAAGTGGTCATTCCTTTTTTTAATTGAATGAGATAAGGAGAAGAGTGTAGTTGAGAAATAAGGAGTTAGGGTTATTGGCAAGCGAAAGTACAAAGAAGAAGGCTGAAATAATGGAGTCAAAGGAAATGGTGGTATTTAATCCACACAACAATGAATTGCAGAAATTAAGTAAGTTAAAGACCCTATGAGATCACGAAGGAAGCACTTGTAGCAATAACAGGATTATGCAATAATGGACCCATTCTAGTAAAGAAGTCAATGAAGAAAAAAGAAGTTGAATCCCTAACTGGGGTAACAGGAGATCAAAGGGAACTTCTAATTCATACTATAATCAA
>VDFB02000008.1:25977263-26016699 GCA_007258455.2 Sequoia sempervirens | reverse complement strand
GACAAGAAATTCCAACCAGGAGATTGGGCCCTACTCTATGACTCAAGATATCAGGACAATGCAGGAAAATTGCAGACAAGGTGGCTAGGACCATATGAAGTCATTGAGGTCTTTCCTAATGGAGTTGTTCAACTTACTACCATTGACCCTGTCAGATTCAAGTTACTTGTCAATGGTCATCACCTCAGATTATATCACAAGCCAACTTCCAAAGAAGAGTTCCTACAACAATACACCTAGCATTCAGCACCTGAGCTTCCTGCAGCCGAAGGAAGTGGATCTAGTGTCCCTCCTTCTGGCTAATTAAGGTACGTACTTGTCATAATAAAGACTTCCACTCTTGTGGAAGCCCATTTCTTCACCCATCCACCCATTCATCCATCCATCACCACCTTTCTCTCTCTTCCATCACTTCATTCCCCCTCACCTCATTCCACTTCATTTTCATTAATTGCTCAATTTATTCCCTCAAAAGGTGAATGATACTTTCTCCATGATCTTTGCAACAAATCCTCCACACATTCAAGTATGTGGGTATTAATTTTTATCTTTTAATCATCTTTTAAGTGCATTCATTTAATCATTGTACGTTAGTATAGACGTTCACATAACATGTCATTATTCCCTGTCAAATCACCACTCCCATCTTGCATGTGCGGACACATGTCCAAATTTAGGTTGGGGGGGAAAGAAAAAGATGTGAATATATTTCCCATGTGTCAATTCATGCTAGCCTACATCAAATTTTTTAAAATGAGCCAATTTGAAATTTGAGTGAGAGGACGGCTCGCATGTGTGAAGTGACACTAACTACAGCCACCATTTCTTCCCATCATAATTCTCCTTTATCACTCCTTTTCTTGCCATTATTGACCTTGTCATAATCCTGAGTTGCAAACAAAAAGGTAAAACAAAAGAAAGGGAAAATTCAGTTGATATTGGTACTGGAAATTTAGCAGGTATTGTAGGAAGGTGTTTTTCTTTCATACAAGAATTGCAGGAAGGAAATTTTGTAGACTGATGGTTGATTGCAGACAATGGGAGGAGGGATAATTCAAAATGATCCCTAGGTTCATTATGTTTTATTCCAAGATGCATAATGCCTAGTCGAATTTAGAAACTATGGATGGTTAGATTACTTCCTAAAGCTAGATGGCTTTGATGAAAGAATTGCACTAGAATTCGCCCAGACATTTTCTGAAGGAAAAGCCATAGTAAAAGGGTTGGAGGTTGTGGCATCTAAGAAAAGAATTGTAGAGGTTATAGGGTTACTTGCTGATTGCAAAAATTACCCTACCTCTAGAGATGCCAGGTCAACTAGGGCTGAATTTACAGTACATGGTGACCCTCCAATCAACATGGATAAACAGGGTGTAAAAAGAACCTCTCTGCCCAAACCATGGAAATAGGTAGCCGTCTACATTATAAGGTATCTCACCTATGAAGGTTGTCTATCGAACCTACATTCAATACATTTCAAACTCTTGAGTCATATGAGGTGCGAGAGGAGGATGAATGTGCCTAACATTCTATACAATGTTCTCTCAATCATGGTGGTCAAAACCCAAAAAGGTGGGGATGATTTTGTTTCCCACCATTGTCTGATTAAATTGCTAGTTGAAAAGTCTTTGCATGATGTGTTTGGAATGACCTAGGAAGAATTTATAAATGTTGATCAAATTAGACCTAATCACTTGCAACCTAGGGTTTTTCCTCAACCTCATAGGTCTAGTAGGAGATTGAGCATAGCTGAAGCCACTCTTGGTGCTTCAACCTCTGGCACAGGCCCTAGTGTAAACCCTCCTATAGCAGAAGAAACCATATAAATTAGTTCTTCTAGAATAGAGTGTGCAAACCCCAACCTTGGTACCTGCAAAACAATAAGAATAAACAAGTTAGACAAGAGATTGCAAGCCAAACCAAGGATTCCCCATGAAATCCATTTACAACATTTAAACTAGGAAGAAAATAGTGAAGAACACAATGAAAGTGACAAAACAAAGATTGAATCCTAATTTAAATGTGCAAACTCATGTTCCCATGGGGGAATTGGTGTCAATTTGATGTGAAAATTGGTCCTTTCCCAATTCCTGAGATGCAAGCTTGATATGTTGATGGAGATTGATCCACTTTGATGGTGAAGAATGAGAGATCCAAGCCAAAATCTGCAAAAACCTAGCTAAGAACTCAAAATTGATGGATAGAATTTGAGAGATATTTGAGCATGGTAACTTTGCATAAATTGTGGATGATGAAATGAGGATAGGAGCTCTTTATTTATAGAATTCCAAGATGGATGAATGTCCAAATTTGAGCAATGTGGGACTAACATTCATCCAATGGCAAGATGCCACTTGTCAAGCTATGAATGGATGGAGGATGTGCAAGATTTGGGGTTTGTGCCAATAAATGCATAATTTTGAATTTCAAATTTGTTGAAATGACATGCAAGAGGGAAGGGAAAATGCAATAAATGCCATTTGGCTCAAGGCAAAGGACATGTAAGATGAATTTATTTCCTTGTTGGATGTACATGTTGACTTGGAATTTTTGAATTCAAATTGAGAGAATATTCCAAAAGATGCCTTGTGAGGAAAATAGAGATTTAATAAATGAATTAAATCTATTTTCATGTGCAACTTGCATTATCTAGAGGATGGGACATGAGATGAGATTAAATTAATTAAGGGTTAATTAATTTAATGAGAGAGTTTAGATGATGTGACCTATTTGACTCAAATTTATGGATTTATTTAAATCAAATAAGAGAGGAATATGATAAGAGGCTAATTAAATAAGGATTTTGATTTATTTAATTAAAAGAAATGGTGTTAGACTAAATCAAATAAGGTTTTAATTTATTTAATTTAATGGATAGACTTTAGAGATTTAATCAAATAACTAATTATTTAATTAAATAGGGATAATTAGATCAAATGGATTGATTTAATTAACAAAAGAGATTGACTTAATTAGATAAAATGATTTATTTAATTAAGGGAGGACTACTGATGAATTTAATTAGATAAGGAGATTTGATTAAATGGTTAGACCGAAGGATGATTCAGGAAGAAATGATTTTACTAAGTCAGGATCAGATGCATAATGTCAATCAGTATATTTTATGTGTCTACACAGAGCACTCAGAAAAAGAAAAATCCTCCTCAGATTCTAATGATGATGTTCCACTTGGCACCCTGATGAAAACTAGGGCACATAAGAGAGAAGTGAAAATGAGAAAAAGGAAAGGCCAAAAGGCAGTCATCAGAAAAAGAGGTGCCGAGTTCTAAAAAGAGGAAGGTTGACACTGTTCATCCTCCAACCAAAGAAAAATGCAAGAGCCCTCCTAGGAAATCAAGACCAGTTGGGCCAATGTTTGGTACGCCTCCACAGGAAAGCCCTAAGTCTAGAGAAATACCATAGGAGGACATAGAAGCTCCAATGGGGCAAGATAATTTTGAGGAGGAAGATATATTTAAGGCAACAACAAAGGAGGAAATTATGATAGAATACCTATCACAAAGATGGAATAGCCTAACTGATGAGCTGAAATAGGTTGAACCTCATTCCATCCACAATTATGCTACAACACTAAAAAGGATTGATAGGTATATTCAGATTGGGAGAATAAAGGTGAGATTTTGGCTTTCCCTGATTTTCCAGCCACCCATTCTGATGTGGCTTGTGCAAAACTTTAGGTTCTAACAACATGACATTGCTGTAGAAAAATAGAGATGGAGTAGATTTGACAGATTATGAGGATTCCATTGGGACCCTGATTCATGCTCAACAGACACTGATGTTGGATAGCTATCAGTTGCAAATTTTAGAGCTTTGACCAAGTAGAAGAACAACCGTTCCCCTGCTGGAGGACTAGGAAAATGTTAGGTTGGGGGGAGTGATGAGCCTAGTTTTTCATCCAATTTTGGGTAGAATCTATAGTTTATTTGTTGGCAGTTGTCATGGTCTTTGATGCTAAATGTTGATATTTTCATAATGTTTCCCTCAAACCATAGACATTGGGCTTAATCCTATTTCTGCAATTTTTAATGGCATTGGCATATTATGTGGATTATCTATCTTGATTTTACATGTAGTTAATGAATGTAAAGGTGGTTATAGATATGCAGTTCTTGTGTGTACTGACATTGCCATGTAGATTTAATTTGAGGATACTAAGTTGAGGAAGACACTGCTAATTGGGCATGCACTGTAATGTCTAGCAAAGGAATCACTCAAAGGTCAATGGAGGTCGGTAGCAGAAGCTTCCACATGCAAATCAAATGTAACCACCTTGTAGTGGGCTTTAATGTTGGTTGAGCAGATGTGGGCGTTACTATTGTGCTAAATCTGCATTTGGACCTTCATGTTTGACCAGATTCCATGCACACATAACCATCGCCACTCTTCTTTCTCTGTTTTCCCTAAATGGCATCCTCCCAGTCGTGGAGTTGAATACCTTGTTTAGTTGATAGTATAAATAAATATATGATGCTCATTCTTAAGGGGTTGCATGATTTGATATTGTACTTGCACTCTCAAGTTTTCAATAATACAAATACATTACTCTTTTGTACTCATGATTTATAGTGAATAAAATAAAGTTTTGAGTTTGAGCATCTGAATTCTCATTAGTTTTAGAGGATACTTATCCAAGGGGGCCCACTTGGTGAGTAATCCATCCTCTTAGTTTAGTATTAGTTTAGTATTGCTTGTTGTTTAGTAATTAGTTAGAAATATAGCACCGATTGTTCCTGCAGCCAGTAGAATTCCATTCTATGACTATTTCTGCAGCCAAAGTAGATAGAGTAGTGCCTTATTTGTTGCTCAGATTTTCATTTATGCTATGCATTTTAGTTTGATGTAGTTGTTGATTGATGATTGGAATTTATGGTATTCCCTTCTAAGAAATTTATTTTCAGTATTGTGAGTTCCTTAGCTGTAGAATGAAAATGGCTACTTTGGGTTCCTAGTGCACATACTGTGTTGACCCATTTCAAGTTCACGTCCCTGGGTTGACAAGTTAAATGTACCTTCATGATGATTGAAATAGCTATTCAGGTTAGATGTCTAATCTCTAAATCATGGTTGTAAGGGCTTAGTTATTAAATCATTGTAGGAGGCCAACAATAATGACAAAGGTTGATAAAATGAAGGATGATGGCCAATGACAAATAGAATATGTAACCAAGGATTTTCCAAAAGCTTAGTGGTCTTCCTATATTCAAAATTTGAAGGTCTAAATGCAACCTAAGGGTCTAAGTTTAATCCATGCAATGCAAAGGATGGGAGAAGGTAACCTGTAATGCAATGTATCCATAAATGGCAATGCTAAAATGAACTACTAAAGCTTGCAAGTCTTTGGTTTAGAAGTCAAAGGCCACTGTAAAATGAGTTGATCATATTTTGGACAAAGATTTTGAAAGTTTCTAGTTATCAGACGATTGTGGAACTGTTTTCTACAAATGCATCATTTTAGGTTGTGGGTTTCTAGAGTTCAATTATGGTTCAGTATGACAATTGCGGCTCTATTTTCTACAAATGCATTTTAGGATGATAATTATGATTTTTGAGTTATCAATTGTGGTGAAAAATATCAGTTGTGACTTTTTTTTTGATAGTTGTGGTTCACAAAATGTTGTAATGCTCCAGTAGGGTTCACCAATGCATCTCAAATGGCACTCCATTCAAATCTTCCACAAAGAATATTTTTTTCCATCAAATCTTAGACTATCCTTCTTGTAACTTGCCATCCCAGATCACCTTAAGTTGTTAAAATTCTTCCAAGGAACCTGCTATGACCAATTGTTGGCAATACAAGGGCAGACAATTGAGAGGGGGGGTGAATCAGTTGTCATCGAATTTCAAACTTATTATACTTATTAACTTTATTCTTAGATCTGATCAATATCAATGAAAGCATGAATCAACAACACATCAAAAACACACATAACACAAAGATTTTTTACATGGAAACCCTATTAGCAAACAAAGCATGGTGGAGGTCAGCCCACAAGATTATACCTTGTTAAAAGTATAATGAAAATGAAATATGGGGAATGCACATGCATTTAGGCACACTGCCCAGAGTTCACTACTCAATTACAAAGGAAGACACACTGTCTTACAAAGAGATTCAAATTATAGCCATCTAGATTTTGAACTAAGAAAATAGCATTTGCTAATGCCTGATTATAGTTCCAATTAAGCACATGAACACTTCTCCACTCTTCTTCACTCTTCTTCACACTTCTTCACACTCTACTTTTCCTTCAAATGATTTAGAAAATTATTCGTGCACAAAAACATTTGGTATACTTCAAATGAAATGAACAATCACCTATATATATCCGCAACAAGAAATTTCATCACTACAAATCGGCCACAAAGAAATAATAAAATGAATATAAATTGTCGGCCCAAAACATTAAAGATTATCAATGTGAATCAACCAAGGTAGGCCACAACTTAGTGAGGACCCAAATCAACATCTCCAACATGAAAACACTTCAATTAATTTCTCCTTGAAGATCCACAACATGATACAAACTCTATGTCGGCCAAGAACAAGAAAAACATGAACACGCAAGAGAAAATCACCAACCACAAGCACAATGATCAATGCAGATGTGCAACAAAGATAGAGAATTATCTAGAAACATCCACTGTAGCATCACAAATCACAAGAGAAGCATCCAAAAAAACTGAACTAATTGAAATAACATCATCTTCAATTAGGAACATTGACTGAAAAAATAGAAAAACTGTCAGAATAGAAATCTTCATAACTCGATCAAATTTTTATGCGGATCTCTAAAACTTGGTGTGGATAAACTAGATATACTCAGCCACAAACCATTTAGTCCACAACCTCTAATCAACAACGTACAAAAATAACCACCAGTATGTCGGCTACAATAAACTTCACTTCACCACTGACAACCTGCAACTCATTTATTACAATTTTTTCAATATCCTCAACATATACAACTTCAAATATATTTATGCTAATAGTGTTGACATCAATGAAAACCACATATCAACAACACAACCACAACATCCAACAATCTCCCCCTTTGGCATTGATGTCAACACATGATGTGAAAAACACCATCAACACAACTAACTCCTATTTAGGATTTGACTCATCTTCTCCTCAATACATTCACATAATCTTTCTTCCCATAAGGATCTTCTCAAATAATCACCAATTTTTTGCATGACTCTTCTCCCCCTTTGACATGAATGAAAAATATATCTAAGCTTTGAACCACATATCTGACTCGTCTGAACATCTGAATACTCCCCCTGAGTAGCAGCCACCACAACATCAATCTGAAGCAAGATATAATTGTGAAATGCACAGACTGATGCAATGCAATGCATCCTTCATTCTGATTAGGAGGGGTAATCACCCCTAACTTCCCTCTAAGATACTCAAAAGTATCCTTAGGCAACGGATTGTTAAAGATGTCTACAATCTGCCCCTTAGTAGGCACATACTCTAGTCTGCTTCCTTTACACTTACCTTCTCCCTTAAAAAGTGAAACTTGATAGATATATGCTTTGTTTTTTAATGCAGCACTGGATTCTTGGAAATGTTAATAGCACTTGAGTTATCATAGAATATAGCAATAGGCCCATCATATACAACTCTGATATCCTTCAACATTTGTCTCATCCATAGGACTTGAGTACAATTATTAGCAGCAATAATGTATTCGGCCTCTGCAATAGACAAGGAAATGGCATTCTGCTTCTTGGTTAACCATGAAATTAACTTCTTACCTAAGAAAAATGCTCCACCACTAGTACTTTTTTTGTCATTCACATCGCCTACCCAGTCAACATCAATAAAGTCACTCAAGGTAAGATCATCATCTTTAGGATACCATAGGCCAAGATTAGTAGTTCCCTTCAAGTATCTGAAAATTATCTTCACAACAGTCACATGAGATTCCTTCGGATTAGCTTGAAATCTTGCAACAATGCATACAACATTCATGATATCAGGCCTAGTTTGAGTTAAGTACAACAATCCACCAATCATTGATTTGTATCTTGTCTAATTTGATTTCGAAGAATCATCTTCTGTTGTCAACTTGCATCCAATCACCATGGGTGTACCAACTGGCTTTGAATCTTCCATACTGAACTTCTTCAACAATTCCTTCACATACTTGGACTAAGATATAAAAATCCCTTTATCCAACTGAGTAATTTTTAATCCCAAAAATAATTTCATCTCACCAATCATATACATCTCAAATTCATTTTCCATCTCATTAGCAAACTTCATGCACAAACCATCATCTCCTCCAAAAATGATATCATCAACAAAGACTTCAACAATAAAATTTTTATTATGATCAATCTTGAAATATAGATTACTATCAGCAGTACCTTTGTTAAATCCAAGCTTCAGCAAATACTTATCCAATCTTGCATACCATGCTCTAGGGGCTGGCTTGAGTCCATACAGTGCTTTCTATAACCGACACACCATATCTTCCTTATGAGTCAACTGGAATCCATCAAGTTGCTCAATGTACACTTCTTCCAATTCGCCATTTAGAAAAGCTAATTTTACATCCATCTAATAAACTTTGTAGTTCTTGTGAGTAGCATAGGCAAGAAATAATCTTATAGCTTCAATTCTCAATAGGGGCAAAGGTCTCTTCAAAATCAATTCCTTCCATTTGTGAATATCCTTTACATACCAATCTTGCTTTGTTTCTAACCACTTCACCTTGCTCATTTAGTTTGTTTCTAAAGACCCATTTGGTTGCAATTACATTCTTATCCTTAGGTTTGGGAACAAGAATCCATGTATCATTATTTTCAATATGTTTTAACTCTTCTTTCATTGCTTCAACCCAATGCTCATCTTTACATGCTTCATTCACACTAATAGGCCCAGTCTTTGAAATCAAGCAATACTCTTCTACAATATTTCTCCTAGTCTAGACACCTTTGTTCTTATCACCTATAATCTGATCTTCTGAATGATTCAATCTTACATGCCTCAAAGTCTTCTTAGGATGTTCTTCAACTTCAGGCCCTTCTGATCTCTCTTCTGCAACTTCATTGGTTTCTTCTTCTTCCTCTTCTTGATTTACCAGATTGATTTCCACTTGATTTGTAGTCTGAGCTTTATTTCCTTTGTTTGTAATGTCATCCTGGTCATAAGAGTCATATCCACAAGTTCTGGATAGTGTACCTAAGTCTTCATCAACATTGACATTTGCACTTTCAACCATTTTCTTCAATCTTTTATTGTAACACTGGTAGGCCTTACTTTTAGTATCATAACCCAAAAATATAACTTCATCAATCCTAGCATCAAACTTTCTTGTGTCTTCATCTCTCTTAATATAAAATTTTCTTCCAAATATCTTGAAGTATTTAACAGTGGGATTTTGACTAGTCCATAGCTCAAAAGGGGTCTTACCAGTATCACCTTTGATTTGTACCTGGTTGAGTGTGTACACAACAATACTCATAGCTTCTCTCCAATAGATATGAGGGACATTTCCTTCTAGCATCATAGTTCTAGAAGCATCTTCAATTGTTCTTTTCTTCCTTTCCATAACTCCATTTTGCTGAGGTGTCCACAGTGTAGATAATTGTCTATTTATTCCATGTTCTTCACAAAAATTATTAAATTCATCGGAAGTGAATTCACCACCTCTATCTGATCTCAGACATTTAATCTTCAAACCTATCTTTGTCTCAACCATAGCTTTAAAGATCTTGAAATTTTCCCATACCATTCTAGAATAATCATCAATGAGTAACATGAAATATCTGTAACCTTGTAAACTTCTGACCTTAGAGGGACCACATAGATCAGTATGCACAAGCTCTAACAATTCATTTGAACAATGCTTTTTACTCTGAAATGAAATCCTAGTTTTCTTTCCCAAATGACATTCCTTGAATATTGCATTAGTAGGTTTCACCAACTTAGGTAGATCTCTCACGGCCTTAGTGGAACTTATCTTGACAATATTATCAAAGTTAACATTACACAACCTCCTATGCCATAACTAACTTTCATCAACTTGAGCAATCAAACAACTTTTACTAGCAGCACTCAAGTGAAAGATATTACCTTTTGTTTTTGTACCTAATGTAATTTCATTTTCAAAACTCAATATTCTGCACTTTCCATCCTTGAACTGAAGATTGTATCCGTTATTAAGCATTTGACCAACACTCAAAAGATTATGCTTCAAGCCTTCCACATACAGAACATCATCAGTATTATGCTTGCCATCAAGAGAAATACAACCGCTTCCATGAATCACACTAGTTGTATTATCACTAAATCTCACAACACCACCATCATACTTTTCCAAGCTTACAAATTTACTTTTGTCTCCCGTCATATGATGTAAATATCCACTGTCAATTACCCATTCATCTTTTTCTTCAACTTGAGTAGCCAGGGATTTCTCCACATTTGTAAAACCAGCAGATCCAGTAGATACAAGATTATTTTCCTTGATAGCAATAAATACCCATTCATCATCACTTCTATTTCCCTTATCAGATTCATCACCTGTCACGCCTTCATTAGCAGCATACTAACACTTTTTCTAAAATCTAGGCTTGTTATGTCTTGGTTTAGGGGCTCTTTCTAGACACCTTGATGCAAAATTACCTATCTTATTGCAAGAAAAACATTTAAGAGGCAATTTTCCTTTATACTTACCTTTTCCTCTTGGTACTCTTTTGACAATAAGTGCTTCCAACTCTTCTAGCTCTCTTTCTTCTTCTTCAATCTGTTTGATTTCATCCTCATACTTGAATGTCTTCCTAGATGAACTTTCACCCGGGTCATATCTTTTTCTATCTCTTCCGGAAGTAGTAGCCTTAAATGCAGATTCAACCTTAGGAAGGGCATCACCAAATTCGCTCAACTCAAAAGAAATCAATTTACTAACCAACGTATCTCTAGTTATGTTTGTTGTAGTCTGGAGCTCTTCAATGGCACTAGCTTTGACTTTTTAAGAATTAGGCAGGGATCTAAGCTCTTGAGCAACAATCTCAGATTCATCTATCTTTCCACCAACACATCTAATACCACACACAAGTTCATTCACTCTTTGCATGAAAGTATTAATGTTCCCATCATCACCCATTCTCAACCTTTCATATTTCCCTTTCAAACTCTTGAACTTAGCAATATTCACATTAGCATCATCTTCATACAAGGTTTCCAACCTTTTCAAGATCACATGACTAGTCTTCAGATCCATAACATTTGTCATCTCAGAATCGGTCAAAGCACTCAACAAAGCTTTCTTAGCCCGGATATTATACTTAGCATATTCGATCTCAGCAGAAGTAGTAGGACCATTCTATGGAATAATATACATATTACTTGTAATACTCCAGTAGGGTTCACCAATGCATCTCAAATGGCACTCCATTCGAGTCTTCTACAAAGAATAATTTGTTCCATCAAATCTCAGAACTATCCTTCTTGTAACTTGTCATCCCAGGTCACCTTAAGTTGTTAAACTTCTTCCAAGGAACCTGCTCTGATACCAATTTTTGGCAATACAAGGGAAGACAACTGAGAGAGGAGGGGTGAATCAGTTGTCACCGAATTTCAAACTTATTAAACCTATTAACTTTATTCTTAGATCTAATCAATATCAATGAAAGCATGAATCAACAACACATCAGAAATGTAAGGAAAGCAGAGGTGCGGAAGAAAATTTCCTAACGTCAAAACCACAAGGAAGTAGAAGACAATACTTTTAATTTTCAAATTACAATCCAATTAAGACACACATGAAATATTTATAGAAACAGAGAAGATACTCAAAGACAATGAACAATAGATTTACGTGGGAAAACCCTTTCAAGAAAAAACCCACCACACCAAGCTGAATCTCTTTGTATTATAGTAACAAACAATTACATACAATGCAAAGATACAACTCTCTGGTATCAGTTCATAGTAGCTTCATTCACTGTTCAATCTCTTACATAAATGCTCTCAACAATCCTCTAATTCAAACTCAGAATCGATTCCTTAAATCTTATCACATTCTGATTTTTGTCTTTTGTTCATCCTTATCCGCCATTGCCCCATCATAGAAAGTTTCCTCTTGAGCGTTGATTTTTCCCTGAATGCAGTTCAGCTCCAGCATCGCAACTGTTGCAAAAATCTAACTACCATCCATTTGAAATTCGCTTCCTTTGATTGGTTCATGAGGTTCCACATAGGATGATCAATTTGGTCAAAGGTGTTCAAACTTTGTTGGCATATCGGTGAGACACTAACAGTGTCTCCCCGATGCCACAAAGTCTTCACTATCGATATCGTCATAGATTCCAATAGTCGGAAAGACGATATAGCAAACACCATGAGTCATACCAAATCCATCGACATCCATTGCATTCCTATCAGCAAGAGTTCCTTCATCGATAAGACGCTTTACCGAGCTCACAAGTCATCGATTTCAACTTTTCCATCGGAAAGACTTTTCCGTTCACCAAGAGGTATCGCTGAGTCTCCTCAAGTTTCACCGAAGCACCTGACAGTGGGAAAGACATTCATCTTCCCCCAAGACTTCACTCCGAGCACAACATGTCTTATCGAGTCGGCAAGACTTTTATCTTTCGCCAAGACCTTTCACCGAGTGCTCATGTCTTACCGAGTTAGCAAGACATTTGACCTTCACCAAGACCTTTCACCGAGTCTTCATGTTGTTCCAAAGCATCCACCAGTCGAAGACTTCTCGCTTTCGCCAAGACATCACACCGAGGTCTCAAGTCATATCGAGTGCCAAATAATAGTTGGCAAGACTTTACCACTCGCCAAGAGGTTACACCGAGTCTTCTTAGTTACACCAAAGCATCCGACAGTTGGCAAGACATTCATCTTTTGTCGAGACTTCATACCAATCGCCTTGAGCTACTCTGATGACCTCAGTTGTACCCCCATTAGCATGACCTTCCATTCTCACTAGGACATCTTGTTGAAGCCCTTTTGTTAGCCCAATGATCTATATGCTATCGGTGTCGGTGAGACATTTCGTATTGGCGAGACTAAATACCGACAAACCAAGTCTCCCTGATAGCTGTGAGTGAATAACAATCGATGAGAGAAACAACAGTCGGCGAGAGATCTTGCTGAGTCTCCATGTCATAGCAATAGGTTTATTCGGCAAGACCGAGACCAAGTCACAGTGACTAGGGCATTTCAACAAGATTCAGAACAGCTAGTCGGCCAGACATCAATAATGTCACAGCAACTTTTCCCTTCAAAAGTTACATGTCAGTATGGATTGAGGAAAATATTCCAACAATCTCCCACTTGATGAAGACCTTACTAACAACTTTGGAGCATAATAAAACTACTGAAATTCATGGGCCAAGAGGCCCATCGAACTGGCACACCACCTGTATTTGTCTGTGCTCACAGGCTTCGTAAATGCATCTACAACATTCTCCAGAGTATCCACTTTCTCCAAAGAGACCTTCCCATCCTCCACCATATCCCGTACAAAATGATTCTATACATCTATATGTTTTGTCCTGGCATGGAAAGTAGGATTTTTCGTCGAACATATAGCAATCTGACTGTCACAATAAATTGTAATTTTTCTTGCATCAAAACCAATGTTAGAAAAAAAATGTTTTAACCAGATTGCTTCTTTACAGGCATGTGTAGCTGCCATGTATTATGCCTCTGTAGTGGACAAAGTGACTATAGCCTGCCGCTTGCTCATCCAACTCACTGCACCACCATTCATCATGAAAACATATCCACTGGTGGATCTTCTGCTGTATATGTCCCCTGCCCAATCAGAGTCCGCATAACCTCGAATGTTGAGAGTCTTTTGTGATTCAACCAAGTTACCATGGTAACACAAAGCATAGCCTGAAGTACCCTTCAGATATCTAAACACTCTCTTCACAACATCCCAATGTGTCCTTCCAGGATTAGCCATAAACCGACTAAGAACTCCCACTACTTGGGCAATGTCTGGCCTTGTACAAACCATTGCATACATAAGGCTACCAACTGCACTAGCATAAGGTACACTGGTCATGTCCTCCATCTCAGTAGGAGATTTTGGACAGTCTTCAACAGATACCTTCGTTCCCTGCAAAACTGGAACAACTAGCTAATTGCACTCAGTCATACAAAATCTCTCTAGAACAGTCATGATATACTTACTCTGACTAAGCCAAATTTTTCTATTTTTTCTGTCCCTGGTTATTTCCATTCCTAGAATATACCTTGTTGCACCAAGATCCTTCATTTTGAACTTTGCAAACAACTGAGACTTAAGATCAAAAATCATTAGCCTACTATTACCTATGAACAACATATCATCAACATAGAGTGCAATAATAAGGACTTGATCACTTTCAACTTTGTAATACACACAGTGATCAAATTTTGATCTTAAAAATCCTAATGACAAAACAAAAGTGTCAAACTTTTGGTACCACATTCTAGGAGACTGTTTTAACCCATATAGAGATTTCTTCAACTTGCAAACCAGTCTTTCTTTACCTTTTTCCACAAAGTGCTTCAGTTGCGACATATAAATTTCTTCTTCAAGATCACCATGAAGAAATGTTGTCTTCACATCCATCTGTTCAATTTCTAAGTCATACGCTACTGCAAGTGACAAAAGAAATCTAATAGATGTCAGCTTAGCTACAAAAGAAAAGATTTCTCCATAATCAATTCCCTCTACCTGGGAATAACCTTTTGCAACCAGCCTCGCTTTATATTTTTCTACACTGCCTTCCAGACCAATTTTCTTTTTAAATACCCATTTGAAGCCCACAGATTTCGTGCCTTTAGGCAATGACACCAAACTCCAGGTATCATTCTTTTCTAATGATGCCATTTCTTCATTCATGGTTTCCAACCAAGAGTTTGAATCAGACATTTTAAATGCCTCTTTCACAGTCCTAGGTTCATCAGTGCTAGAAATTAAAGCATAGGCACAAGTAGACTCTATTAAAGAAAACCCATACCTATAAGGTTGCTTTCTTTCATGAGTTGACCTCCTCACATGCTAAGGCTAAGGTGGTTCTTCATCTTCTTCAGAACTTTCAGAGCTACTTGAGCTTTCCTTAGTATCAGGTACATTTTGATTTTTCAATTCCTCTTTATTTGGTGTCGGAGGAATTTTTGCTACATCCTTTTCATTTTCTGATTTCTTCTCTGACTGCGGATCCAGTGTAGAAGGCTTCAACTCACGAAAGATAACACTTCTGTTGTACAAAACCTTCTCAGTCTCAGGATTCCAAAGCTTGTATCCTTTTATGCCAGCGCTATAGCCAATAAAAATACACTTTACAACTTTGTTTTCCAACTTAGATCTTTTTTCAAACGGCACATATGCATATGCCTCACAGCCAAAGAAATGAATATGTCTCAGAGAGGGCTTCTTTCCAGACCATGCTTCCAAAGGCGTCTTCTCAACAAGAGCAGAGTTAGGAGAACGATTTAACAAGTAACATGCTGTAGAGACTGCTTCAGCCCAGAACTTCTCCTCCAAGCCAGCACTGCTCAGCATACTTCATGCTCTTTCCATTATTGTCCTATTGAACCTTTTAGCAACTCCATTTTGCTGTGGAGTGTAAGGTGTAGTCTTCTGTCTTTTAATCCCATGATCTGTATAGTACCTTTTGAATTCATCTGAACAAAACTCACCGGCATTGTTAGTCCTTAAACATTTTATTTTCCTACCAGTCTGATTTTCAACAAGGTTTTTAAATTCCTTAAACTGACTGAACACTTTTGATTTACTTCTCAGAAAATATACAAATGTTCTTCTTGAATAATCATCAATAAACAACACATAGTATCTTGATTTAGAAAGAGAAGGTGTTGGAACTGTAAAAATATGATGATTTTTTACATGTTTTTCATCCCCCTGAGTTTCCAAAATAATTATCATCATATGCACAGGGCTTTCAATCATGACATTTTACTTGCATTTTGGCCTATTTTTATCCCATAAATCTATCGGGTCATGCATTTTTCACATTGTGGTCCCTATCGGCATAGGTCTTTCTTGGTCTCCCTGACCCACAATGCATTTTTGCTAACATGTGTTTGTTGTAGGCTTATCGGCATGAGATGGCCAGGGTCTCCCCGATCCATTTTTCTGATAAACATCTGAGTTTCCTATCGGTAAGACGTTTATGATGTCATGGCGATTGGTTTTCATTTACTAGCGGCTATCGGCAGGACATACACATTATTTCGGCGACAGAAGGGGTTTCTATCGACATAAGTTATACCATCGGAATGAGGTCTTACCGAGTGCCTTATGTCTTGCTGACCGGTATATTGAGATGCATCGGTGAGAGTTTTTCCTTCAATGAAGCGTCTTGGCGAACTCACCTAGTCTTGCCGACCGGTGGCGGATGCATATACATTTCTGCAATAGATTTTCTTCAAGGTAACATCTTGGCAAGTGACCTTCGGTCTCATCGATATTACACATGAGGCTTGTCGGTGAGAGACTTTTTCTTCGGAGTAAGTCATAGCGACTTCACATTGTCTCACTGATCGATGGTGGAAGGATGCATGTATCGGTAAGAGTTAAAGCTTTCGGCATGTGGTCTTGGTGAGTTTGAATTGTTACACCAACCGACAAACACATTAGGGTTTCATTTCGGCCAAACTAAAAGAATGCGATAAGAGGTCTCAGAAAATTCGAGGTGTCTTGCTGACCGGTGATAAAGCAAAGCATATCGATATGAGTTGGGTCTTCGGTGAAGGGTCTCAGTGAAGTTTATATGTCTCACTGACGGAGCATAAAGGGTTTCTCTCAAATGGCTTTTGGTGAGAGGTTTGTTGTGTCTTGCCGACCGACAGCATAATGGGATGCAATATTGGTATGAGTTAAGGTTCTCGATAAGAGGTCTCGGCAAGTGACCTTCGGTCTTATCGATGGAAAAAAATGAAGGACTTTGTTGGCGAGAGTGTGCTTTTGTCTCAGCAACTCAGAGTGGAGGATGACTTTCGGTGTGACATAGTGTGCTCTATGAAAGGTCTTCCCGAGAGCGATATGCTACAGCGACAAGTTTGATCACAGGGGGCTCTCGGCAAAATAAAGGGTTGTCTACATAACGTCTCCCCGATATCACATAGCTACATCGAAACACAAAGGGAACATGTGAATGCTTCTTTTCTTTGGTGTAACTAGAAATATGTTATAGTGACATACAGTTTGATCGCGGGGGCTCCCGTTGAAACATAATGTAATCTATAGGACATCTTCCCGACTTTGATATGTCACAGCGAAGGTGGGTAACACCAAGCGGAGCGATTAATGATTGAATTGCCTTCGGCATAGCTATACGATATGTCTTGCCGACTGTTTCACTGATGAAAAACAAAATTTCAAATACTAAGGCCGACATGTAAATTGCTAAATTACCATTGTAGGCCGACATGAAAGGAACCCGATTTCTATGGAAGGCCGACGTGGAATTTCAACATGGTTTATTTTCTTGATGTTGGTGTATAAATAGGCATTTTTTAATTGTAAATTCATCATTAGTTATTAGATATTCAATACACAACAAGTAGATACAGTAGAATAAAATTCTCAGATCAGATACTATTGATGCATGTTTTCAAAATGGAGGTATTTATGAAAATCAGTTGATGTTGATGCATTTTTCTGGTGTCAATTGTCTGTTAAATTCAATTAAAATACTACTAAGTTGTCTCCAAGATTGATGCTTTCTAGTTGTTTAAATTGACATAACAAGTTTATGTTTAGTTTATCAATGCACATTTGTTGTATTTGTGTGATTAATCAATTGGTTCTTTCAAGCAAAGATTAAATTCTTTTAATTGATCACAGTAATCAAAGAGATTCATTTGGATTGTTAAAGTAGATCTTAGTAGTTACAGTATTGCATGTTTATACAAGTTGTAAATAGAATGTATGCTAGATAATTTGAGTTTTCTCCAGAGAGTGTTGCTCATCTTGATTTCATTTGACTCCACATACCCAATAAGGCACTGTTCTCTGCAGTTTCATCATTAAGATTCATTTATTCTCTTTATATCTATTAATTAAGCATTTTAGGATTTAGATCAGAAGATTGCTATTGCTATCAAGTTTGAATTCATTTGTTCACTTCCATCTGTCATTGTGGACAAATCATTGCAAGAAGGATAATCATAAGTCAAGTCTGCTTCATTTAGAAAGGTACACCTACCTAGGTCTAGCAGCACCTAAAGAGTAGAAGGTTGAATGCTTTCAACGTTGTCTGTTACCCTAAAACGTATCAAGAGATTGGTAGCTTCTTGAGGTATCTTTACCTGCGTTTTTGAGAGCTAAAAAATTGGTGACTCTGCTAGGGATACATTCAGAATTAAGGCCTTAATCATAGAGTCAGGAACTTTTTACAGATTCTGGTGGGAATAAGAAACATCAAGTTTTTTCTCATTTTTTGACAAAAGTGAGTGGCGACTCTGACAAGAATTTTGCAGCTATTCAAACATGAATGGAAGAAGATCTCAATATAGGGGAGGTCATACTAGAGCTCCTACTGGTAACAGTAAGTGGACACACAAAGATGACAAGATTGATAAGGGAAAAAGGATAAGTGAGGACATGTCCCTAATAGGTAAAGACAAGGCATTAGGAGCACATTGTGAAACATATGATCGCTATGATACATGGAAAAATGATTCAAGTGTAGAGCCTTGTACTCTAGAAGATCAAAGAAATTCTTTCTTTTTTCTCGATCCTCAGAAACAGGCTGAGTTTAGAGCTGAACTGGAGGCTAAACGAATCAGAATTCAACATGAATATGATCAGAAGATGGAAGGTAACCAAAGTGACTCTATTGATCATGAGCTTCCTGAGGAAGTAAAATCACAGTTTGAATCACAGAGGAAGGAGATAGAGGAGCTATGGGATGCATTACTGAAAGCTCAAATTACTTCTCAGACAGCTGATTGCCCCCCAAAATATGTACCACCTCATAAGCAGTGTAATCATAATGCAGGGCCTTCTGATCCACTTGTGTCTCCTCATCATCAGACTGGAAATCACTATAATCAGCCAAATCATCCACCTCATATCCCCACACAACATACAAATATGCAGCCACCTCATGGTCAGCCTTTTGTCTGACAACATAATGCATAATATAATAATCCTATGTATCAATATTAGTACCCACCTATCCCTCCCCCTCACCAGTATGCAGTAATGATTAGACAGTTTGATTTGATAGGGTTTCATCTATACCTTTACCCTATGGATGGTAGCTGGAGAGGTTTGGTACCTAAAATTACAGGGAGTAATGCAATTATTGCTGAAGAACATTTAAAGAATTTCAATGTGTTCATCCAAGACATAGGTGTGCCATATGAAGATTTACATATGAGGCTATTTATGATGTCACTTCTTGAAGATGCTAGGGATTGGTTCAATAGCTTACTAGTACTCTCAATTAATTCTCTCCAAATATTCTAGGACCGATTTCTTGAGCAATATGGGAATCTAAATGCACCAGATGCAGCTCTTCATGAATTGATGTGAATTCAGAAAAATCAGAATGATTCAATTTATGATTTCAACTGAAGATTCAACAAGTTGCAGACTAAAGTGCCTCATGGATCAAGGTTGCCAGATTCTGTAGCATTGAGTGTTTATTTAAATGCATTTGATCCTAAAACAGGGTATGAATTAAGAAATAGGGTCCCAAGAGATTTTACTGAAGCTCAGAAGATAGCACTGACAATTGAAAACAACAGGAAGGCTGTAGGTATAATCAATAAAAGAGATAACCTGAGGCTTCCTTAGTAGAGCAATAATTATCAGTACAGATAGGAGAATACATACAAAAATGAGAGGTCGACTAAGTTGCAGACTAAAGTGCCTCCTGGATCAAGGTTGCTAGATTATGTAGTATTGAGTGTTTATTTAAATGCATTTGATCCTAAAACAGGGTATGAATTAAGAAATAGGGTCCCAAGAGATTTGGCTGAAGCTCAGAAGATAGCACTAACAATTGAAAACAACAAGAAGGCTGCAGGTATAATCAATAAAAGAGATAACCTGAGGCTTCCTTAGTAGAGCAATAATTATCAGTATAGACAGGAGAATACATACATAAATGAGAGGCCGAGGTTGCATGACATGCCTTATAATACAGACTGGAAGGATGAAAAACCTATAATAGCTAGGCCAAGAAACAAAGAGACTCCTAATCCATTGAGCAAGAAGGAAACCTATATGGTGAGTAGCAATTACTTTTGTGAAGCTTGTGATAAGCCACATTCCCCAGACTATTGTGTTGTAGCTCAAAGGATGCAAGAGGAGGGAGTGTCGATGGAAAATAATGGAGAAGATCACAAAGTGTATTTGACTTCAAACACTTTTCACCATGTGGAAGAGAGGTACTCATCTTCAGAGGATGAAGATTATGAGTATGATGTTTCAAATTAGAGATACAATGTCCATATGGCTAAATAGCAGGTCCTTTCTGATTCTGAAGAAGATTATATAGAGCCACATCCGATTGAGGTGCCTGCTCAATGCAGTATGAGGAGACTCACCAAAGATGAAATAGAGAGACTAACTGTTGCTGCAGTTGAGGAAGCAAGGAGTAAATACTAGTTGAGAAATAGAATAGTAAATGAGAAGGATGGTGTCCCTAGGGGAATTTTCATGAAGGATCAGAAGGTGACTCAAGAAATTGTTAAGAAATTAGAAAATAAACAGCATGATAAAAGTGAACAGAAGCCTGTCCAAAAAGAGGAAGTGAAGGAATTACACAAAAGAGATACAAAAGCTTGATCAGCCTAGTAAAAGAGAGAAGGAAGAAAACAAAGGAGAAACATTGGAGCAGAAGAAGATTGTCAAAGTGGAGGGCTCTTCTTTTGACTTCACTCAGGTGTTATCTCAAGTAAAAATGTCTGTCCCACTCCTTGAAATGATGAAAATAAAAGAATATAGTGATACTGTTGTTCAATTGATAACAAGTGGAAATGAAAAACATGTGAATTCTGAAAATAAAGTAGCTATTAAAACAGTCAATAGGCAAGAGAAAGTAAATATCCCAGAAGTCTGCTTAAGTGATGTATTAACAAAACCCCCACAAGTGGATCCTTTTTTCACTACATTACTCATAAACAATAAACTGCTGAGAAATTGCATGATAGACTTTGGTGCTGCTATAAATATCATACCAGTAGGAGTTATGAAGCAACTTGGCATGTGGGTTGATGCATGTGAAGGGAAGTGCTATGCAATGGATAATAGACCTGTACCTATGGTAGGCATTATGAGAGGTGTTGAAGCCAAGCTGGCTACTTATCCATAGGTGGCATATAATATAGATATAACAGTGATTGATACTCCTCTGCAGTTTGGTATGCTCTTATCAAGACAGTGGGCAACAGTAGTTGGGGGAAACGTCCAGTTTGATCTGTCTTATGCTACTATTCCAATGAATGGTCAAGAAGTCAAATTGTATAGAGAGCCCAGAATGAACTAGCTTATTGACTATGTACCACAAGATCAGATCAATTGTTTTTGTGATGTTGATTTTGGAAGTTTTAAGATTGAATCATCCCAGCCAGAATTAACCAATAGTGATCCAATTGAAAAGCATGTGGCACAAAGCTGCAATGAAGTGTGGAAGATGTATTTTGATGGAGCATGTAGCCAAGAAGGTAATGGTGCTGGTATTGTATTTGTTTTACCTGAAGGTATTACATTTAAATATTCTTTCCTGTTGGCATTTGAATGTACAAACAATGTGGTAGAGTATGAAGCCTTGTTGACAGGTCTGAACATAGCTGTGAAACACAAGATTAAATTGCTGGCTATTTTAGGCAATTCTGAGTTGGTTGTTTCACAAATCAAGTCAAAATATGCAGAAAAACATAAAAGATTGAAACAGTATAGGAATGCTGCATGGGACACAATTGAATTATTTGATGCCTTCTCAATTGAGTGGATTGACAAATCAAAGAACATAATGGCTGATTTTTTAGCAAATGTGGAGCTGAAAAGAGATGATATCACATTGGCTGGGGTGTCACAGATTGAGTTCAAGACAAGACCTTTTGTTCCTAATAACATTTATAGTTGGAAAGTTTTCAATGATGATACTGACCTTTTGAAATTCCTCAATTTTATAGATCAATATGAAGCTCAGGAAATTGACTTCAATGCTTTTTTTGAAGAAGTGGATGGGAAGCAAACATTGTTTGGAAAGGAAATCTTACAGCTCAAAAAAAAAAGCTTCCTAAGGGCTTGGTGGCATTGGAGAGGTTGTATGATGGAAATGATCGGTCCCTCGTGAAGCAAACACTAGTCAGAAGAGAAGATATTGAAGAAATTAATTTGGGGACTGAGATAGCACCAAGAAAGGTGTACATAGGAAAGAAGATAAACCCTACAATTATAAGAATGTTGATAGAGTTGCTGAGAAGGTATAAACACGTCTTTTCTTGGTCTTATGAAGATCTAAAAGCATACAGGGAAGATTTTTTTCAGCATGAAATACCATTGAAGCCAGATGCTAAGCCATTTAGACAAAAGTAGAGACCTATAAATCCAACATTGGAGCCTAAAATGCAAGAAGAATTGATAAAGCTCTGGGATGGGGGAATTATCAAACCAATCAGGCACTCAACGTGGGTCTCAAATTTGGTCCCTGTGAGGAAGAAAAATGGAGACATCAGATTATGTGTGGACTTCAAGAATTTGAATATAGCATTTCTCAAGGACAATTATCCTCTACCCAATATGGAGGCTATATTGCACAAGGTGATAGGGTGTGAACTGCTGTCCATGATGGATGGGTTTTCTGGATACAACCAGGTCAAGGTCAAAGAATATAAGCAATATAAGACAACATTCACAACTCCTTGGGGAATGTATGTATACATAAGAATGCCATTTGGTCTCACTAATGCAGGAGTGACCTTTCAAAGAGCTATGGATGTGGCATTTGCAGATTTAATCAATGATATCATGGTGGTGTACCAGGATGACCTGACTGCTTATTCAAAGAAGGATTAAGATCATGTACAACATCTAGAGAAGGTATTTATTAAAGCCTTAGAATATGGTATCAGCTTAAATCCAAAGAAGTGTCATTTTGCAGTCGTAGAAGGTAAGCTTTTAGGACATATTGTTTCAAAAGAAGGAATTAGGATAGATCCTGAGAGGGTTGAAGCTATTGATAAAATTCCTGTTCCCAAAACTGTTAAGGCTATACAATCATTCTTTGGACAGATTAATTTTGTTAGGAGATTTGTTTCTAACTTTGTTGAGATCATTAAGCCCATATCAAAAATGTTGAAGAAAGGACAGAAAATGGAATGGACTGCAGAATCCTTGGAAGCTTTCATATCTATCAAAAGGGCCATCAAGGAGGCTCCTGTCCTTAAATCTCCATATTTTGCAAAGCCTTTTCAGATATTTTCATTTGCTTCAATACATACTATTGTTGTTGTTATGTTACAAAAGAATGAGGATGGTTACGACCAGCCTGTGTCTTTCTTCAGTAAGTCATTACAAGGGTCTGAATTGAAATATGACATAATGGAAAAATAAGCGTTTGCATTAGTAAAAGCTACAAAAGCTTTCAGACCATATCTTGTCGGAGCAAAGGTGATTGCTTATGTCCCTCATGCTGCTATCAAATATATTCTGACACAGTCTGAAGTAATAGGAAAAAGATGCAAATGGATTAACAAGATCTAAGAATTTGACATGTAGATACAAATTACCAAATTAGTAAGAAGTCAAGGCTTAGCTAGGTTGATGGCAGAATCAAATATGGAAGCAAATCAAGTTTGTAATGTAGGAGAAGGGACTGCAATTGCAAGCATTGAGCACACTCCCTGGTATACTAATATCATGCATTACCTTAAGTACACGAAGTGTCCAGAGGGATTGAGTGACATCCAAAAGAGAACTTTGAAGTTGTAGGCATCTAAGTATGTTTTCATGGATGTAGATCTGTTTTGAAAGAATAGGGATGGTATAGTGTTATTGTGTTTGGACGAGTCTTAGGCCAAGCATGTTCTTAGTGAAATGCATGAAGGAGTTTGTGGAGGACATTACTCAACAAAAACAACTGCTCATAAAATCCTCAGGGAAGGTTACTACTGGCCTAGAGTTTTTAATGATTCTTTTACACATGTAAGAAAATGTGAGGCCTGCCAGAAGTTCTCTAGAAAGCTAAAATATCAATGAGCCTTGCCACTTCGACCCTTGCAGGCTGATGCCCCTTTTCATCAATGGGGAATTGATTTCATTGGAGAGATATAGGAAAAATCAAGTGGGGGATACAAGTGGATACTGGTTGCCACTGATTATTTTACTAAGTGGGTGGAGGCAATCCCAACTAAACAGGCTACCAGCAAAGTGGTAATGAATTTCTTGATGGATAATATTATCACCAGATTTGGTGCACCACTGAGGTTAATCACAGATAATGGGATGCGTTTCAGGTCAGATGAATTCAAAAGCTTCTGTGACACATATGGCATTACCATTTCTTATGCAGCTCCTTACCATCCACAAGCTAATGGTCAAGCAGAGTCTAGCAATAAGAGTCTTTTGAAGATTATAAGGAGGATGTTAGGACAGAACAAGAAGGCTTGGGATTCAAAATTAAGGCTGGCAGTATGGGCTGACATGATTACTGTGAAGAAAGCAATTGGAAAATCCCCATTTGAGCTGGTGTATGGAATGCAAGCCAGGATGTCTTTGCAGAATTTATTTTCAGTCTACAAGTTTGTCGTTCAGGAAGATTTGGATGTTCCTGAACCCATGGAAGAAAGAATGGAGCAACTAGCTGAACTTGATGAAATAAGGAGAGTTGCCCAAAACCAAAACATGAAGTTATAGACACATATGAAGTATCTGTTTCACAAGGAAAAGGATAGAAAGTTTGAAGAAAATGACTTGGTGTTGATTTGGAACTCAAGATGTCAGTAGAAGGGCAAGCATGGTAAATTTGAAGCTTTGTGGCTGGGACCTTTTGTTGTTGTTGGAAAGAAAGGTGAAGATTCATACTATCTACAGAATATGGCTGGTGAAGATCAGGAGTTGCCTGTTCATGGGTAATTTTTGAAGCATTTTTTCTCTTAAGTGACACAGAGGATTGAGGGTTGCCAGTGCATGGACAACTCTTGTTTATCCTTTTTAAAATTATTTTCCATCCACAATAGTTTAGGATTTTGGTTCATCTCCATTTTGCATTCACTTTCCTTTCATTCCATCATGCTGCACTTCCATTCTGCTCACTGGTTCGTCATTTTGTGTCTGGTCTGCTCACCCAAAGATTTGGATCCTTGCAATGATCTCACTATCATTCATCCCCAGATGGAGCCACTATTGGAACTGTAAAAATCTGATGATTTTTACATGTTTTTCATCCCCCTGAGTTTCCAAAATAATTATCATCATATGCACAGGGCTTTCCATCATGACATTTTACTTGCATTTTGGCCTATTTTTATCCCATAAATCCATCGGGTCATGCATTTTTCACGTTGTGGTCCCTATCGGCATAGGTCTATCTTGGTTTCCTCGACCCACAATGCATTTTTTCTAACATGTGTTTGCTGCAGGCTTATCAGCATGAGATGGCCAGGGTCTCCCCGATCCATTTTTTTTATAAACGTCTGTGTTTCCTATCGGCAAGACGTTTCTGGTGTCATGGTGATTGGTTTTCATTTACTAGCGGCTATTGGCAGGACATACACATTGTTTCGGCGACAGAAGGGGTTCCTATCAGCATAAGTTATACCATCGGAATGAGGTCTTACCGAGTGCCTTACGTCTCACCAACCAGTATATGGAGATGCATCGGTGAGAGTTTTTCCTTCGATGAAGTGTCTTGGTGAACTCACCTAGTCTTGTCGACCGGTGGCAGATGCATATACATTTCGGCAGGAGATTTTCTTTGGGGTAATGTCTTGGCAAGTGACCTTCGGTCTCGCTGATATTACACATGAGGCTTGTCGGTGAGAGACTTTTTCTTCAGAGTAAGTCATAGCGACTTCACATTGTCTCACCGATCAATGGCAGAAGGATGCACGTATCGGTAAGAGTTAAAGCTTTCGGCATGTTGTCTTAGCGAGTTTGAATTGTTACACCGACCGACAAATACATTAGGGTTTCATTTCAGCCAGACTAAAGGAATGTGATAAGAGGTCTCAGCGAATTTGAGGTTTCTTTCCGACTGGCGATAAAGAAAAGCATATCGATATGAGTTGGGTCTTCAGTGAAGGGTCTCAGCGAAGTGTATATGTCTCACCGACGGAGCATAAAGGGTTTCTCTCAAACGGCTTTCAGTGATAGGTTTGTTGTGTCTTGCCGACTGACAGCATAATGGGATGCGATATCGGTATGAGTTAAGGTTCTTGATAAGAGGTCTCGGCGAGTGACCTTCGGTCTCGCCAATGGAAAACAATGAAGGACCTTGTTGGCGAGAGTGTGATTTTGTCTCAGTGACTCAGAGTGGAGGATGACTTTTAGTGTGACATAGTGTGCTCTATGAAAGGTCTTCCCGAGAGCGATATGTTACAACAACAAGTTTGATCACAGGGGCTCTCAGCAAAACAAAGGGTTGTCTACATAACGTCTCCCCGATATCACAGAGCTATAGAAAAACACAAAGGGAACATGCGAATGCTTCTTGTCTTCGGTGTAACAAGCAATATGTTATAGAGACATACAGTTTGATCGCGGGGGCTCTCGTTGAAACATAATGTAATCTATAGGACATCTTCTTGACTCTGATATGTCATGGCAAAGGTGGGTAACACCAAGCGGTGTGATTAACGATTGAATTTCCTTCGGCATAGCTATACGATATGTCTTGCCAACTGTTTCACTAATGAAAAATATAATTTCAAATACTGAGGCCGACATGTAATTGCTAAATTACCCTTGCAGGCCGACATGAAAGGAGCCCGAATTCTGTGGAAGGCCGACGTGGAATTTCAACATGGTTTATTTTCTTGATGCTGGTGTATAAATAGGCATTTTGTAATTGTAAATTCATCATCAATTATTAGATATTTGATACACAACAAGTAGATACAGTAGAATAAAATTCTCAGATCATAGACTATTGATGCATGTTTTCAAAATGGAGGTATTTATGAAAATCAGTTGATGTTGCTACATTTTTCCGGTGTCAATTGTCTGTTAAATTCAATTAAAATACTGCTAAGTTGTCTCCAAGATTGATGCTTTCTGGTTGTTTAAATTGACATAACAAGTTTATGTTCAGTTTATCAATGCACATTTTTGTATTTGTGTGATTAATCAATTGGTTCTTTCAAGCAAAGATTAAATCCTTTTAATTGATCACAGTAATCAGAGAGATTCATTTGGATTGTTAAAGTAGAGCTTAGTAGTTATAGTATTGCATGTTTATACAAGTTGTAAATAGAATGTATGCCAGATAATTTGAGTTTTCTCCAGAGAGTCTTGCTCATCTTGATTTCATTTGACTCCATACCCAATAAGGACTAGGTATATGCAGTTTCATCATTAAGATTCATTTATTCTCTCTTTATATATGTTAATTTAAGCATTTTAGGATTTAGATCAGAAGATTGCAATTGCTATCAAGTTTGAATTCGTTTGTTCACTCCATCTGCCATTGTGGACAATCATTGCAAGAAGGATAATCATAAGTCAAGTTCAGCTTCATTGAAGGTACACACACGCCTAGAGCCTAGCAGCACAGAAGAGTAGAAGGTTGAATGCTTTTAGACGTTATGCATTACCTAAAACATATCAAGATGTTGGCAGCCTCTTGAGTTATCTTTAGTTTGCGTTTTTGAGAGCTACAGAAGGAACATTCCTTTGGACCAAAACATCGAGAATGAATATAATCAAGTGGAAATAGAAGATTTGTGAGAGTTGGAATAAAATGAAATCACGGTTGTTTTACCATATATATGCAATGTTCACAAAATTCAAACTCAAGGTTACAATCTTCAAGCCCTTCTACTGGGTTTTATTTTTCAAGGTTTTAAACCTTTCTCACACCAATGGCCCCTGTGATGATGCCAGAGCATTATCTTTTCTGTTGGAAGTTTAACCTCCATGGAGTTTACACCATCAGGAACGTTTCCCTCTATTCCTCCATGAGTAGCTTTTTGTGACTTCGCAGAGACACTATTGCATTGAATAGCTTGTGCATCCATCTTGTACAAGGTACCAATACGAGCACCCCTAGCTAGCACCATAGAGCCTCTAGTCATCTTGCAGCCATTTCTAGAGAATGTGACATGCACTCCAATATCATTAGAAACACTTACATAAAATAGAATTATAGGCTAGACACAGGTATATACATCACAGCGTGATTCCCTTCCTCTTCCATCGAGAATTGAATTATAGCTCTTACGACCAACAATTTCCAAAGATGAATCACTTTCCAAATACACCTTTCCACCATCATAGTTTTCATACTTCGTGAACTAGTCTCTATGAGATGTCATGTGGAAAGATTCTCCAGAATCAATCATCCAGACATCATCAGATGCCTGCGTAGCCAAGGCTGCAATGAAGGCGTCTGCATCACTCTGAGAAGAATCATTTTCAAAAGAGGTCTTCTTCTTCTTATTTTTCTCCTCCTTGCAATCCCTTCGAACATGACCAGGTTTCCCACAATTCCAGCATTTCACCTTGGACTTCTTGCCAGGAGACTTTGATCTCCCTACTGATTTCGATCTGGATTTCTTGTCCTTCTTCTTGCCTTTCTCCTTTGATCTGCCTCTAATAGCCAGAGCCTCCTTTGCCATCTCAGAAGATTTTCATCTCATGTCTTCTGACAACAAAGAAGCAACAAAATCTTCCATCTTGAAAGTGGATGTTGTACTCCCAATAGCCATCACCAGATGATCCCAAGAATCTGGAAATGAACATAGCAACAGCATGCAACGATCTTCATCTTCAATCTTCACACCAACAGATGTTAACTGAGCAATCAACATGTTGAATGCATTCAAATGATCAACAACAGATCCTCCCTCTTGCATTCTCAAAGAGTACAACTTCTTCCACAAGAACAATTTGTTCACCAAGGACTTTCCTTGATAAATAGATGCCAGTCTTTTCCACAAGGAAGATGCAGTCTTTTCTTCATGCACATTCAGAAGAACAAATTCTGCCAAACAAAGCCTTATCAGCCCCTTAGACTTTCTATCTGCAAGATCCCAATCTTCTTGCTTCATGCCTTGAGGCATCGTTCTAGACACAACAAGCCACAGATCACGATCCACTAACAGATCTTCCATTTTGAGTTTCCACAACTCAAAATTGCTACCATTGAATTTCTCTATTTCCATCTTCCCAGATGTGCTTGCCATATTAATCTGTAATTAAATTATTAGACCTCTACCAAACTCCCACTGAAAAAGAATTGACACAAAAAACCCAACCCACTCACAAGAATAACACAACTAGCTAGGCTCTGATACCACTTGTAAGAAAAGTAGAGGTGTGGAAGCAAATTTCCTAATGTCAAAACCATAAGGAAGTAGAAGACAATACTTTTAATTTTCAAATTACAATCCAATTAAAACACACATGAAAGATTTACATAAATAGAGAAGATACTCAAAGACAATGAACAACAGATTTATGTGGGAAAACCCTTTCGGGAAAAAACCCACCACACCAAGCTGAATCTCTTTGTATTATAGTAACAAACAATTACATACAATGCAGAGATACAAATCTTTGGTATCAGTTCACAGTAGCTTCATTCACTATTCAATCTCTTACATAAATTCTCTCAACAATCCTCTAATTCAAACTCAGAATCGATTCCTTAAATCTTATCACATTATCATTTTTGTCTTCTATTCATCCTTATCCGCCATTGCCCCATCATAGAAAGTTTTCTCTTGAGCGTTGATTTTTCCCTGCATGCAGTTCAGCTCCAGCATCGCAACTGTTGCAAAAATCTAACTGCCATCCATTTGAAATTTGCTTCCTCTGATTGGTTCACGAGGCTCCACATAGGATGATCAATTTGGTCAAAGGCGTTCAAATTTTGTTGGCATATCAGTCAGACACTAATAGTGTCTCCCCGATGCCACAAAGTCTTCACTATCGATATCATCATAGATTCCAACAGTCAGCAAGACAATATAGCGAATGCCATGAGTCATATAGAATCCATCGACATCCATTGCATTCCTATCGGCAAGAGTTCCTCCATCGGCAAGACATTTTACCGAGCTCACAAGTCATATCAATTTCAACTTTTCCATCGGCAAGACTTTTCCATTCGCCAAGAGGTATCACTGAGTCTCCTCAAGTTTCACCGAAGCACTTGATAGTGGGCAAGACATTCGTCTTCCGCCAAGACTTCACTCCGAGCAGAACATGTCTTACCAAGTCGGCAAGACTTTTGTCTTTTGCCAAGACTTCACTCTGAGCACAACATGTCTTACCAAGTCGGCAATACTTTTATCTTTCGCCAAGACCTTTCACCGAGTGCTCATGTCTTACCAAGTCGGCAAGACATTTGACCTTCGCCAAGACCTTTCACCAAGTCTTCATGTTGTTCCGAAGCATCCACCAGTCGGCGAGACTTATCGCTTTCGCTGAGACATCACACCGAGGTCTCAAGTCATGCCGAGCGCCAAATAATAGTCGGCAAGACTTTACCACTCGCCAAGAGGTTACACCGAGTCTTCTTAGTTACACCGAAGCATCCGACAGTTGGGAAGACATTTGTCTTTTGCTGAGACTTCATACTGATTTCCTTGAGCTACTTCGATGACTTCAGTTGTATCCCCATCGGTGTGACCTTCCATTCTCGCTAGGACATCTTACTGAAGCCCTTCTATTAGCAAGACATTTCGTATCGGCGAGACTACATGCTATCAGTGTCAGCGAGACTACATACTGACAACCCAAGTCTCCCCAATAGCTGCGAGTGAATAACAATCGGTGACAGAAACAATAGTCAGTGAGAGATCTTGTCGAGTCTCCATGTCATAGCGATAGGTCTATTTAGCAAGACCGAAACCAAGTCACAACGACTAGGGAATTTCAACAAGATTCAGAACAGCTAATCGGCCAAACATCAATAATGTCACAGCGACTTTTCCCTTCAGGAGTTACATGTCAGTATGGATTGAGGAAAATATTCCAACAAGAAACACACATAACACCAAGATTTTTTACGTGGAAACCTTGTTAGGGGAAAAACCACGGTGGAGGTCAATCCACAAGATTATACCCTGTTAAAAGTATAATGAAAATGAAATATGGGGAATGCACATGCATTCAGGCACACTGCCTAGAGCTCACTTTTGAATTACAAAGGAAGACACACTATCTTATAAAGAGATTCAGATTACAGCCATCTGGATTTTGAACTGAGAAAATAGCATATGCTAATGCTTGATTATAGTTCCAATTAAGCACATGAACACTTCTCCACTCTTCTTCACTCTTCTTCACACTCTGCTTTGCCTTCGAATGATTTAGAAAATTATTCATGCACACACACATTTGGCATACTTCAAATGAAATAGAACAATCTCCTTATATATATCTGCAACATGAAATTTCATGCTACAAATTGACCACCGAAACTAATAAAATAGATATAAATTTAGCCGGTAAAAACATTGAATTATCAATGCAAATCAACCAAGGTAGGCCACAACTTAGTGAGGACCCAAATCAACATCTCCAACATGAAAACACTTCAATTAATTTCTCCTTGAAGATCCACAACATGCTACAAACTCTATGTTAGCCAAGAACAAGAAAAACATGAACACGCAAGAGAAAATCGCCACATGAGCACAACGATCAATGTGGACATGCAACAAAGATAGAGCACGATCTAGAAACATCCACAAGAATCACGAATCACAAGAGAAGCATCCAAAAAAACTAAACTAACTGAAATAACATCATCTTCAATCAGGAACACCGACTGAAGAAACATAAAAACTGTCAGAATGAAAATCTTCATAACTCGATCAAATCTTTATGTGGATCTCTAAAAATAAACATGGATAAACTAGATATACTAAAAAAAAAACCGTTTAGTCCACAACCTCTGATCAACAATGCACAAAAATAACCACCAATATATCGGCTACACTGAACTTCACTTCACCACTGACAACCTGCAACTCATTTATTACAATTTTCTCAATATCCTCAACATATACAGCTTCAAATACATTTATGCTAATAGTATTGACATCAATGACAACCACATATCAATGACACAACCACAGCATCCAACAACACATTTATTTATAGTGGCTTGGAAGTGCTTGGCCTTAGCTTTGTTACCACTGGAGTGGTTCCCATCTTTCGAAGTGGGGTGGCAAGCCCTCTAATAAAAGGTAAACACTAGCAAGGAAGTACAGTTATTTTTTATCATCCCAAATTGCATGAAGCGCAAGGAGAGAGCATATTTTGTGCCTTTTCCTCACACTCACATGGGGTTCATTTTAAGCACCAAATCCAAATGTGTCATGTGATTATACAAATGCCAAAGAGGTACTTTGGGTCACTTGAGATTGCCCAATGGCACAAGAGAATATCATACGCACTCTATGATAGTCGCAAATCACCAAACACAAAAAACACTTGTTGATTTTACCCTTTGTTTACAATTTTAAGACACTTGTAAATTTTAAATCAATGACATTTTGTGCATGTTTGTTTTAATGCCCATGAGTGTAAGAATGTAGATTATTGTTCTTTTTAAAGCCTTATGAGTGAAAAATGTAGGTTCTTTTTAACCTTTATGATCCTAATGCAAGTTGTAGAAAATAAACAAAATGGAAATTTTCTTTTAAAACTAAACTAAAGTAAAGCTCAATTCATTTTTTTTGTTGCAAAATAAATTTTTTTTGGGAGCTCCAATCCAAAGCCACACACTAAAAATAGAAAGTTAGTAACCAAAAACCCTACTCTACTCAAAAACCCAAAAGAAAAATTGAAAACAAACTGAAAAACAAGAAATTTTATACCAAACAGGCAGTTGCGTCATTCTTTTTAGCAAATGTGTCATTGTGTTGCATTACACCAGAACAATTGCGTCGTGATTTTGAATTCAAATTTTCCTACCTATCATTTCCTTCCAAAGATGTGTCATTATTTTCATCAAATGCATCGTTTCCTATTAGATGCATCATTGTTTTGAACAAATGTGTCATTCCATATTGGAAAACTACAAAAATAGAAAGAAAGTTGTACGAAATATTGCAAAAAAAAATTCTTCATGTTGGATTCACCAATGTAAGATGGGGGAAAAAATTCTAGCCTAGATAAACTGACAACCACAACACTTCTAAGCTAAAAACCTCATCTAAAACAAGAGAATACAAACAAAAGTGAGGAATAAAATGAAAGTATTCAAATGAAAGCACTCCCCATATTGCAATTGATTCACTTCCCTTGTCTCTCCTATTTCTTCTTTTGCCAATATTGCCCTCAGATTTGTTGTTAAATTTGTCCAAATACCTGCAAATAGTAAGAAAGAAAGTTGGAGGTAATGGTTGCTAAGACAAAAATGGAGGAAGGTTGCTTTTATAGACAACCATTTGAATGGACGGTTGAGATCAAACTTCTAGAAATATGCCAAGATCAACGGTGGAGGATTGATGCGCCAAAAGTGGTGGGCTAGGGACAACTATGATGCTGACAGCTATGACAGAGATTAATGATCAAGTGGAAGGAAATGGATAAATTAAAAATTGAAAAATAATTAATTCATGAGAAAGGAATATTTGACCAAGTGGAGAATAAATAATTCATTCAAATTATTTATTTGAGAACAAGAGGAAATGGACAAGTGGAGATTCAATTAAAATAATTTGCATAATTATTTTAATTAAATGAGAGGAAATGTGAAAAGATGCATTAAATAATTAAATTGATTTAATTATTTAATACAAGAGACACATGGAGGATGATTAAATAATTTTGACAATTATTTAACGAAAAAAGAATTAAAAGGGGGAGTGAATAGTGAAATAATTAATAATAATTATTTAACCATAGATGAAAGATGACAAGGAAATAATTAAATAAATAGTAATTTATGTAATTATTGAAGAAGGGGGAATATTAGCAACACAATTAATTTATTTTATTGATCAAGATAGAATAAAGATTAGAAAGTGAATTAATTGAATAATTAGAAATTATTAATTAATAGAGGAATATGATCAAGGACAATCAAATAATTAAAATTATTTTATTATCGGAGGATGATGACCAAGAAAAATGACACTCGCAAACTTAGGACATTTTTTCATTGTCTACAACTACCAAAGTTGTGGGATCATGTTTTCTTAGCTATCATGAAGTATGTTACTTTAGAGGGTAGATTTAAAGTCTTTTATTTCTACCATCTATCGTTACTTAACCATCTTAGACACAAAATGATTATAAGTTTTCCTTTTTTTTCTTTCCTCGGAAATCTTGATTAAAGAAACCCTTGATTCTGCTACTTTGAACCCTGATAAGCTGCCACATCTACCATTATACCAAGGCCTTATACTTCGAATCTACCACTTTCATTTGGCCTTCTACCCCCCCAAACCTATCTCTATTATTCATGTTGAAGAGTAGGAACCATATGACCACTCCCTAGAAAAACCTTTCCCTACTGCTTCTGTTGAATCAAAAAGGAAGAACCCCCTGTGGACTGTGAACCCAAAGATGTGCCTAAATCCAAACCCCTAGCAAAAAAGAAGAAGGGGGTGGGTTTAGCTTAGTCTAAGGTAGTAGCCAGGCTTTGTGAGTTAAAAAATACCCCTACTAGGAAGGACAACAAACTGATGGCCAAGACCAAGGGAAAAAAAGACACCTTATGTAATGTGGAGGTGTCGATCATGGACAACGATGAAAGGAGCCCTAAGGATAAAGATTCTAAAGGTGATACTGTGGTGGAAACTAGTGTGGACATTGGGATAAAGAAGACCAATGTTATAAGGTCTCATAGGTTGGCTAAAAACAAGAAAGAGGTGCATGTCGATGAGATATCTAGCAACTCGAAGTAGACCAGTGGTAACAAGGCATGTAAGCCGAAAGATACTATTGAGGAAATGGAGGAGTTTGTCGAAGGCCCAAGTCACTTCCTAGAATTGAACAAAATGATTAAAGAGGATTCTACCACTCGATCTTCATATCACATGGCTGGGGAGGAGGAGATGATTAAGAGGAAAAATGAAAAGGATGAGGATTACAAAAAATTGCTAGCCAAGTGGAAAAACTTGAATAGAAGTTTACTTGGCTGACGCACTTCATGATAAAAATCATCCATAGGTCTGTTGTCGCTCTCTCTGAGGTACTCAAAGAGGAAGTGGAAAAGAAGACTAAGGGTGAGGGACCTAAATGGGTTGGCGATGATGTCTTGAAACTTCTCATTAAGAAGTGGGAGGGATTAGCCAAGTAGTGGGTGGGTCTATGTTTTGGTTGGTGGGGTCTCTCCTATGTTGTTTGTATGTTTTTTGGTTTCTTCTACTTTTTTGGTCTGGTCTTAATGCCATAACTTTAGACTTGGTATCTTTTTGGTCTCTTGGGCTTCATGTGTAAAGCGTACTGTGCCCTATAAATGCAACTTAATTTATCAAAAACATCTGAATTAGAATGCTCAGGAGTGTAATTTGTGAGGTTCAACACTTCCCTTTATGTGAAAGGGTTAGGGGTTCTACTACGAGATCTTCTTGTTGGGTCAAAACCCTGATCATTATGAATAGAAGTATCCCCAGGATTTTCCCTCCTAGCTACTAGTTTAGGATTAAAATGCTCATCCAAAAACTTTCATGGCTTAGATTCTTTTGAGACCCTACGATTAGGACTAGGTTGACTAGTTTTAGTAGCCTGACTAGTGATAGTAGCCTCTTTTATAACAAGATTTTCTTCATTGTCAAGGGGCATACCATATTCATACATATTACTTTGAACAACTTCATTTAAATTTGTAGAATTGGTTACAGGAGGATTGACAGACTTACTTATTTCTACATTCTTTTGTTTCCATGATGGTCTGGTGTTGCATGGAAATTCTCCTTGTCGTGTCTGTTTAGGATGCTTCTTCATATTACTCTTGGTTCCTCTCATGGCTTTAGATGCCTCTTAAAATTGTCTTTCTACCTCTCTCTCTCTCTCTCTCTCTCTCTCTCTCTCTTTCCTTGAAATTAAAAATGCATTGGCACAAGATACTTCAGAGTCACCACCCACTCAATGGGGAATTTAAAATATATGATAACTTTGAGAGACTTCTATAAATACTGAGATAATTTGAACACAACCCAACAAGACACAAAAATGAGACCAAGAACATTGACTCACAAAAATGAAAACTTAACCTATGATGATAATTTGTATGAAAAATTTCTCCATAGTGCAAAGAACAATGAATTTAATGAATCTAACTATGTATGATCTAGAACTAGAGACGTTAGACTAGCTTTATCCCTAGTAGAGAATCCAATTTGAACATTGGTGTTTTTTAAATACCCAAACTAATCTCTCATATATTCTATGGAGTTGCTATTTCTAATGGTTAATTTGCTTCTTTTATTAATTGATTTTAAATTTGCACATTCAACTCAAAGATTGCAATTATGCTCTTGAAAATGGCAACATCTAGTTTCAAAAGATCAAAAGGTTCTTAAAACAAAAGAACTCTCTCATATATATAGAGGAGAGTTGAGAGCTAATATAGGAAAATAAATAACTACTTTGACTTATTCAAAAAGGAGAGTCCAATTTGATTGGGGACTTCTCTATTTTACATGTAATTAAAATTTTGAAAATGACATGTAAATTTTCTGGAACTAATTACATAAAATCATGAAAGTACTAAAAAATTAAACTAAGGCAATATCAGCTTTCTTCAATGTCCTTCAAAAAATCATCATACTTCTTCATGATGGCATGAACTTCAACTTTATTCGAGCCTACAGTATATTTTAAAATGGAAAGGAATCTTAAGATTGAATCCTTCACTATATCACAAGCTTCATCATGCCTTCCTAATTTTTTTTTTATATTTTCCAAGTTCAATTGATCATGAATGGCATCGCTAATCTGCTGTCCCTAGAATATCTATTGTTTTCCCCTCTTAATGATCTTGATGTATAAATACATTCATTCTTCAAAAGTAGATGAGGAAGGAAAACCTTGCACTTTACTGAGAAGAGTGATTAGATCATTCACCTCTTCAATGAAATCACAACATGGGAAACTCTTGGGGCATCTTGATATAGTAAGTCGAGGGGTTTTCAACCATTTGCTATTAATTATCCTCTTAGAAGAATTTGGATCTTTTTCATACTCTTGTGAAAATTCCTTGGTGATTTCTACATACTTCTCAATTCTTGGACATATGAAGGATTTGTCAATAAACTACATCTCCATTGGCACCCCTGACACTTATGTCATTTATGTTGTAATGAGAAGCAACTTGAAGGAAAAATTATGGGTTATGTGCCATAATAGGAAAAGAGGCCACCACCTAAATGTTTCTTTTCACTATGCACCTAATTCCCTCAAGTGGTTGCTTCTGAGTCCTTTTCAAAAACTCGAACATGTCAACATGCCCAATTTTAGTGTCTTTGATCTCATCAACAATTGTTGATACTGAGGTGGCCGAAAACACTCCCTGATATTTGAATTTTGTTTCTTTTTCCTTTCTTGGAGAGGGATCTAACATTGGAAAGAAATTATATCCTTTAAGAAATATAAATGTGAAAGTCTCAAAGTATGTGTAGAAGAAATTGCATGACAAATTCATGGTTTTGCAGTGTTAGAGAAATTTGCATATTAGAAATTGCAGAAGGGGGAAAATTCAAAGAAATTGCATGAACTTTGGGGCTTGAGTGTGATGGAGTGAAAAATAGAGTGCAGGGGATCCAACTAGCAAAAAGGAAAAATTTCCCAAGCGTTAGGATTTTTTTTGCAAAATGGTGTTAGGTAATTGAAAATCAATGCCTATGCAGGTGGGATGATGCTTAGTATGTAATTGCGTTGAAATTTAGTGCATCTACAAGCTTGGCATGAAGTTTGTAAAAATTTGTGCAAAGTCATTGAATTTAGCCAACATTGTAGATGGAAGATCACTTCATTTATGTAAAGTCGGAGAAAAATTCGACCTTGCATGTGGAATTTTAACTTAAGTGCAAGATCATTATTTTTTCATGACTTTGCAAGTTTTAGGAAAAACTTTGTTATGCTTGATGTCGGGTCAAAAAAAATTGCTGACCCCACATCTTTGCACAAAATTTACATGTACTAGCAGCAAAAATACTTGCTTGTGCATATACATGGGTCAGATTTAATCTTTGTTCAAGTGGTGAAAAACACCGCCTCAACATGGAACATGTTAAGGTTTTGTTTTGTTGGGGAAAATGGTGCAGGTGCACCCAAGCAGGATCATGCCTCCATGAGGAAACTTCAATTTTTGATTAAAATAGGAGGTCCAAATGTTGTAATAAGGTTAACTATGCCATTTTAAGTTTGTTTTGAGGTCTATTTAGTCATTTTGAGGTCTTGGGATGCATAATGTAAAAAGTGCAAAAAAATTGACAAAATGTTGTCAATACAAAAATTGTAAAATGCAACAAAATTACAAAATAGAGGAAGATCAAGGGTCAGGTAGTTGTAGATTTGGTTTTATGCATTTTGAAGCCTCATCAATCTTGAGGAAGGTTGGGGAAATAAATGAGTAGAAAAAATTCAATGAAAAACATAGTTATTATGTTATTTTTCTGCAAATTCCTGATTGTAGGCCATTGTACGGCCATGAAAAGTGCTTGAAACCTATCCTCAATTTCATGTTGTATCCTTGTGAATCTACTTTCTTTTACATTTTTTTTCATCGAAATTCATTAATTTTTTTCAAAAGTTATGAGCATTTTATCAAAGGCAGGTAAAACCCTGATTTAGGATATGCAGAGAATAATAAAAATCATGTTTCTCTTAATTCCATCGTGGAAACCTTCTATAATTTGGTGAGAAGTGTGTTTGATAAGTATTATAGAAGTCCCCAAATTTTTAAAGTGTGAGAATAAATTCTTGGGTCAAATCCACAAAGCCCTAGGTTTGAAAATGAAAAACATGACTGGTAAAAACAATGAACAGTAAAGTTTTATGAGTTTTTGAATGTGCTTATTAAGTCCTTCATGAGTTATTTTTTTTTGTAAAGGTGTTTTGGAATAGGTGAATCCTTTTAAAGATAGGGATTGATGTATTTATAAGTTTTTGGAGATCATTTAATGACTATCCTTTCTGGACAGAGTTGTTGAAGTCATCTTTGTGAACAAAAATTGAAGGTTTTGAATTGGTATTTGATAATGTCTTCAATAAAGTTTCGAGAATGGCCTAATATAGTTGTGCAAGTGATTTTACATAATTTGAAT
>VDFB02000008.1:25964771-25977163 GCA_007258455.2 Sequoia sempervirens | reverse complement strand
TTAACAACACCCCCACAAGTGGATCCTTTTTTCACTACATTACTCATAAACAATAAACTACTGATAAATTGCATGATAGACTCTGGTGCTGCTATAAATATCATGCCAGTAGGAGTTATGAAGCAACTTGGCATGTGGGTTGATACATGTGAAGGGAAGTGCTATGCAATGGATAACAGACCTGTACCTATGGTAGGCATTATGAGAGGTGTTGAAGCCAAGTTGGCTACTTATCCACATGTGGCATATAATATAGATATAACAGTGATTGATACTCCTCTGTAGTTTGGTATGCTCTTGTCAAGACAGTGGACAACAGCAGTTGGGGGAAACGTCCAGTTTGATCTATCTTATGCTACTATTCTAATGAATGGTCAAGAAGTCAAATTGTATAGAGAGCCCAGAATGAACCAGCTTATTGACTGTGTACCACAAGATCAGATCAATTATTTTTGTGATGTTGATTTTGGAAGTTTTAAGATTGAATCATCCTAGCCAGAATTAACCAATAGTGATCCAATTGAAAAGCATGTGGCACAAAGCTGCAATGAAGTGTGGAAGATGTATTTTGATGGAGCATGCAGCCAAGAAGGTAATGGTGCTGGTATTGTATTTGTTTCACCTGAAGGTATTACATTTAAATATTCTTTCATGTTGGCATTTGAATGTACAAACAATGTGGCAGAGTATGAAGCCTTGTTGACAGGTCTGAACATAGCTGTGAAACACAAGATTAAATTGCTGGCTATTTTGGGCGATTATGAGTTGGTTGTTTCACAAATCAAGTCAAAATATGCAGCAAAACATAAAAGATTGAAACAGTATAGGAATGCTGCATGGGACACAATTGAATTATTTGATGCCTTCTCAATTGAGTGGATTGACAGATCAAAGAACATAATGGCTGATTTTTTAGCAAATGTGGCGCTGAAAAGAGATGATATCACATTGGCTGGGGTGTCATAGATTGAGTTCAAGACAAGACCGTTTGTTCCTAATAACATTTATAGTTGGCAAGTTTTCAATGATGATACTGACCTTTTGAAATTCCTCAATTGTATAGATCAATATGAAGCTCAGGAAATTGACTTCAATGCTTTTGTTGAAGAAGTGGATGGGAACCAAACAGTGTTTGGAAAGGAAATCTTACAGCTCAAAAAAAAAAAGCTTCCTAAGGGCTTGGTGGCATTGGAGAGGCTGTATGATGGAAATGATCGGTCCCTCGTGAAGCAAACACCAGTCAAAAGAGAAGATATTAAAGAAATTAATTTGGGGACTGAGATAGCACCAAGAAAGGTGTACATAGGAAAGAAGATAAACCCTACAATTAGAAGAATGATGATAGAGTTGCTGAGAAAGTATAAACACATCTTTGATTGGTCTTATGAAGATCTAAAAGCATACATGGAATATTTGTTTCAGCATGAAATACCATTGAAGCCAGATGCTAAGCCATTTAGACAAAAGCAGAGACCTATAAATTCAACATTGGAGCCTAAAATGCAAGAAGAATTGATAAAGCTCTGGGATGGGGGAATTATCAAACCAATCAGGCACTCAACGTGGGTCTCAAATTTGGTCCCTGTGAGGAAGAAAAATGGAGACATCAGATTATGTGTGGACTTCAGGAATTTGAATATAGCATTTCTCAAGGGCAATTATCCTCTACCCAATATGGAGGCTATATTGCACAAGGTGATAGGGTGTGAACTGCTGTCCATGATGGATGGGTTTTTTGGATACAACCAGGTCAAGGTCAAAGAATCTAAGCAATATAAGACAACATTCACAACTCCTTGGGGAATGTATGTATACATAAGAATGCCATTTGGTCTCACTAATGTAGGAGCGACCTTTCAAAGAGCTATGGATGTGGCATTTGCAGATTTAATCAATGCTATCATGGTGGTGTACTAGGATGACCTGACTGCTTATTCAAAGAAGGATGAAGATCATGTACAACATCTAGAGAAGGTATTTATTAAAGCCTTAGAATATGGAATCAGCTTAAATCCAAAGAAGTGTCATTTTGCAGTCACAGAAGGTAAGCTTTTAGGACATATTGTTTCAAAAGAAGGAATTAGGATAGATGTCATAGTAACTAAGATATATTCTGGTCAATATTGAATTTGTGAATCCTTGACTTTCATATCTATCAAAGGAGCATCAAGGAGGCTCCTATCACTAAATCTCAAAAAGATTTTGCAAGCCTTTGAAATATTTTCATTTTGTCAGTACATACTATGCTGCTGTTATGTTACAGAAGAATGAGGATGGTTATGAACAGCCTGTGTCTTTCTTCAGTAAGTCATTACAAGGGTCTGAATTGAAATGACATAATGGAAAAATAAGCGTTTGCATTAGTAAAAGCTACAAAAGCTTTCAGACCATATCTTGTCGGAGCAAAGGTGATTGCTTATGTCCCTCATGCTGCTATCAAATATATTATGACACAGTCTGAAGTAATAGGAAAAAGATGCAAATGGATTAACAAGATCTAAGAATTTGACATGGAGATACAAATTACCAAATTAGTAAGAAGTCAAGGCTTAGCTAGGTTGATGGCAGAATCAAATATGGAAGCAAATCAAGTTTGTAATGTAGAAGAAGGGACTGCAATTGCAAGCATTGAGCACACTCCCTGGTATACTAATATCATGCATTACCTTAAGTACACGAAGTGTCCAGAGGGATTGAGTGATAGCCAAAAGAGAACTTTAAAGTTGCAGGCATCTAAGTATGTTTTCATGGATGTAGATCTATTTTGAAAGAATAGGGATGGTATACTGTTATTGTGTTTGGACGAGTCTTAGGCCAAGCATGTTCTTAGTGAAATGCATGAAGGATTTTGTGGAGGACATTACTCAACAAAAACAACTGCTCATAAAATCCTCAGGGAAGGTTACTACTGGCCTAGAGTTTTTAATGATTCTTTTACACATGTAAGAAAATGTGAGGCCTGCCAAAAGTTCTCTAGAAAGCTAAAATATCAATGAGCCTTGACACTTCAACCCTTGTAGGCTGATGCCCCTTTTCATCAATGGGGAATTGATTTCATTGGAGAGATATAGGAAAAATCAAGTGGGGGATACAAGTGGATACTAGTTGCCACTGATTATTTTACTAGGTGGGTGGAGGAAATCCCAACTAAACAGGCTACTAGCAAAGTGGTAACAAATTTCTTGTTGGATAATATTATCACCAGATTTGGTGCACCACTGAGGTTAATCACAGATAATGGGATGTGTTTCAGGTCAGATGAATTCAAAAGCTTCTGTGACACATATGGCATTACCATTTCTTATGCAGCTCCTTACCATCCACAAGCTAATGGTCAAGCAGAGTCTAGCAATAAGAGTCTTTTGAAGATTATAAGGAGGATGTTAGGACAGAACAAGAAGGCTTGGGATTCAAAATTAAGGCTGGCAGTATGGGCTGACATGATTACTATGAAGAAAGCAATTGGAAAATCCCCATTTGAGCTAGTGTATGGAATGCAAGCCAGGATGCCTTTGCAGAATTTGTTTTCAGTCTACAAGTTTGTCCTTCAGGAAGATTTGGATGTTCTTGAACCCATGGAAGAAAGAATGGAGCAACTAGCTGAACTTGATGAAATAAGGAGAGTTGCCCAAAACCAAAACATGAAGTTACAGACACATATGAAGTATCTATTTCACAAGAAGGCAAAGGATAGAAAGTTTGAAGAAAATGACTTGGTGTTGATTTGGAACGCAAGATGTCAGTAGAAGGGCAAGCATGGTAAATTTGAAGCTTTGTGGCTGGGACCTTTTGTTGTTGTTGGAAAGAAAGGTGAAGATTCATACTATCTACAAAATATGGCTGGTGAAGATCAGGAGTTGCTTGTTCATGGGAAATTTTTGAAGCATTTTTTCTCTTGAGTGACATAGAGGATTGAGGGTTGCCAGTGCATGGACAACTCTTGTTTATCCTTTTTAAAATTATTTTCCATGCACAGTAGTTTAGGATTTTGGTTCATCTCCATTTTGCATTCACTTTCCTTTCATTCCATCATGTTGCACTTCCATTCTGCTCACTAGTTCGTCATTTTGTGTCTGGTCTGCTCACCCAAAGATTTGGATCCTTGCAATGATCTCACTATCATTCATCCCTAGACCGAGCCACTATTGGAACTGTAAAAATCTGATGATTTTTACATGTTTTTCATCCCCCTGAGTTTCCAAAATAATTATCATCATATGCACAGGGCTTTCCATCATGACATTTTACTTGCATTTTGGCCTATTTTTATCCCATAAATCCATCGAGTCATGCATTTTTCACATTGTGGTCCCTATCGGCATAGGTCTATCTTGGTTTCCTCGACCCACAATGCATTTTTGCTAACATGTGTTTGCTGCAGGCTTATCAGCATGAGATGGCCAGGGTCTCCCCGATCCATTTTTTTGATAAACGTCTGTGTTGCCTATTGGCAAGACGTTTCTGGTGTCATGGCGATTGGTTTTCATTTACTAGTGGCTATTGGCAGGACATACATGTTGTTTCGGCGACAAAAGGCGTTCCTATCAGCATAAGTTATACCATTGGAATGAGGTCTTACCGAGTGCTTTACGTCTCACCAACCAGTATATGGAGATGCATCGGTGAGAGTTTTTCCTTCGATGAAGCATCTTGGCGAACTCACCTAGTCTTGCCGACCGGTGGCAGATGCATATACATTTCGGCAGGAGATTTTCTTTGGGGTAACGTCTTGGCGAGTGACCTTCGGTCTCGCTGATATTACACATGAGGCTTGTCAGTGAGAGAATTTTTCTTCTGAGTAAGTCATAGTGACTTCACATTGTCTCACCGATCAATGGCAGAAGGATGCACGTATCGGTAAGAGTTAAAGCTTTCGGCATGTGGTCTTGGCGAGTTTGAATTGTTACACCGACTAACAAATACATTAGGGTTTCATTTCGGCCAGACTAAAGGAATGTGATAAGAGGTCTCAGCGAATTTGAGGTGTCTTGCCGACTGGCGATAAAGAAAAGCATATAGATATGAGTTGGGTCTTCGGTGAAGGGTCTCAGCGAAGTGTATATGTCTCACCGACGGAGCATAAAGGGTTTCTCTCAAACGACTTTCGGTGAGAGGTTTGTTGTGTCTTGCCAACCAACAGCATAATGGGATGCGATATCGGTATGAGTTAAGGTTCTTGATAAGAGGTCTCGGCGAGTGACCTTCAGTCTCGCCAATGGAAAACAATAAAGGACCTTGTCAGCGAGAGTGTGCTTTTGTCTCAGTGACTCAGAGTGGAGGATGACTTTCGGTGTGACATAGTGTGCTCTATGAAAGGTCTTCCTGAGAGCGATATGTTACAATGACAAGTTTGATCACAGGGGCTCTCGGAAAAACAAAGGGTTGTCTACATAACGTCTCCCCGATATCACAGAGCTACAACAAAACACAAAGGGAACATGCGAATGCTTCTTGTCTTCGGTGTAACAAACAATATGTTATAGCGACATACAGTTTGATCACGGGGGCTCTCATTGAAACATAATGTAATCTATAGGACATCTTCCCGACTCTGATATGTCACGGCGAAGGTGGGTAACACCAAGCGGTGTGATTAACGATTGAATTTCCTTCGGCATAGCTATATGATATGTCTTGCCAACTGTTTCACTAATGAAAAATAGAATTTCAAATACTGAGGCCGACATGTAAATTGCTAAATTACCATTGCAGGCCGACATGAAAGGAGCCCAAATTCTGTGGAAGGCCGACGTGGAATTTCAACATGGTTTATTTTCTTGATGCTGGTTTATAAATAGGCATTTTGTAATTGTAAATTCATCATCAATTATTAGATATTCGATACACAACAAGTAGATACAGTAGAATAAAATTCTCAGATCATAGACTATTGATGCATGTTTTCAAAATGGAGGTATTTATGAAAATCAGTTGATGTTGCTGCATTTTTCCGGTGTAAATTGTCTGTTAAATTCAATTAAAATACTGCTAAGTTGTCTCCAAGATTGATGCTTTCTGGTTGTTTAAATTGACATAACAAGTTTATGTTCAGTTTATCAATGCACATTTTTTGTATATGTGTGATTAATTAATTGGTTCTTTCAAGCAAAGATTAAATTCTTTTAATTGATCACAGTAATCAGAGAGATTCATTTGGATTGTTAAAGTAGAGCTTAGTAGTTATAGTATTGCATGTTTATGCAAGTTGTAAACAGAATGTATGCCAGATAATTTTAGTTTTCTCCATAGAGTCTTGCTCATCTTGATTTCATTTGACTCCGCATACCCAATAAGGAACTAGTCTATGCAGTTTCATCATTAAGATTCATTTATTCTCTTTATATCTGTTAATTAAGCATTTTAGGATTTAGATCAGAAGATTGCTATTGCTATCAAGTTTGAATTCGTTTGTTCACTTCCATCTGCCATTGTGGACAAATCATTGCAAGAAGTATAATCATAAGTCAAGTTTGCTTCATTGAGGAAAGGTACGCTTTAAGTCTAGCGGCACGAAAGTGAAAGGTTGAATTCTTTCAACCTTATGCATTACCCTAAAATGTATCAAAGTTAAGCGACCTCTTGAGGTATCTTTACTGCGTTTTTGAGAGCTACTTGGAAAGGAACATTCACTGGACCAAACACATCAGAATGAATATAATCAAGTAAACCAGAAGATTTGTAAGGAGTGGAATAAAATGAAACACGGTGATGTTTACCATATATGTAATGTTCACAAATTCAAACTCAAGGTTACAATCTTTAAAGCCCTTCTGCTAGGTTTTATTTTCAAGGTTTAAACCTTTCTCACCAATGTGGCCTAGCCTATGATGCGAGCATTATCTTTATAGCTGGAAGTTTAACCTCCATGGAGTTTACACCATCACGAACATTTCCCTCTATTCCTCCATGAGTAGCTTTTTGTGACTTCACAAAGACACTATTGCATTGAATAGCTTATACAAGGTACCAATATGAGCACCCCTAGCTAGCACCATAGAGCCTCTAGTCATCTTGCAGCCATTTCTAGAGAATGCTTGACATACCTCCAATATCATTAAACACTTCTGAGAAAGTAAATTATAGGCGGACAGTATATGCATCACATCATTTGTTGATTCCCTTCACTCTTCCATGAGGGGTGAATTATGACTCTTCCGATAACAATTTCCAAAAGATGAATCACTTGCCAAATGCACCTTTCCACACCATCATGGTTTTAATACTTTGTGAACTGAGTATCTATGAAGTTTCATGGCAAAAGATTCTCGAGAGAATCAATCAATCGGACATCATCGGATACTGCATAGCCAAAGAAATTTTGCAATGAAAGTGATACGCATCCTCTGAGAAGAATCATTTTCAAAAGAGTCTTCTTCTTCTTCTTCTTTTTCTCCTCCTCCTTGCAATCCCTTAGGACATGACCGGGTTTCCCACAATTCCAGCATTTCCTTGGACTTCTTGCGAGGAGACTATGATCTCCCCTCTGATTTCTATTTAGATTTCTTGTCCTTCTTCTTTCCTCTCTCTTTCAACCTTCCTCTAACAGCCAGGGCCTCCTTTGCCATCTTAGAAGATTTTCATCATGTCTTCGACAAAAGCGAAACAACAAAATCTTCCATCTTAGCGAAGTGGATGTTGTACTCCCCAATAATATGCCGGATGATCTCAGGAGAAAATAAAATGAACATAACAACATGCTTTGATCTTCATCTTCAATCTTCCACCAGGATTGGCCAGGCAAATCAGCATGTTGAATGTATTCAAATGATCAGCAACAGATCCTCCCTCTTGCATTCTCAAAGAGTACAACTTCTTCCTCAAGAACAATTTGTTCACTAAGGACTTTCCTTGATAAATAGATGCCAGTCTTTTCCACAAGGAGGATGTAGTCTTTTCTTCATGCACATTCAGAAGAAAAAATTATTTCAAATAGAGCCTTATCAACCCCTTAGACTTCCTATCTGCAAGATCCCAATCCTCTTGCTTCATGCCTTGAGGCATCGTTCCAGACACAACAAGCCATAGATCACGATCCACTATGAGATCTTCCATTTGAGTTTCCACAACTCAAAATTACCACCAATGAATTTCTCTATTTCCATCTTCCCGGATGTGCTCACCATATTAATCTGTAATTAAATTATTAGACCTCTACCAAACTCCCACTGAAAAAGAATTGACACAAAAAACCCAACCCACTCACAAGAATAACACAACTGGCCAGGCTTTGATACCACTTGTAAGGAAAGTAGAGGTGTGGAAGCAAATTTCCTAATGTCAAAACCACAAGGAAGTAGAAGACAATACTTTTAATTTTCAAATTACAATCCAATTAAGACACACATGAAAGATTTAAAGAAACAGAGAAGATACTCAAAGACAATGAACAACAGATTTACGTGGGAAAACCCTTTCGGGAAAAAACCCACCACACCAAGTTGAATCTCTTTGTATTATAGTAACAAACAATTACATACAATGCAGAGATACAAATCTCTGGTATCAGTTCATAGTAGCTTCATTCACTATTCAATCTCTTACATAAATGCTCTCAACAATCCTCTAATTCAAACTTAGAATCGATTCCTTAAATCTTATCAGATTATCATTTTTGTCTTCTGTTCATCCTTATCCGCCATTGCCCCATCATAGAAAGTTTGCTCTTGAGTGTTGATTTTTCCCTGCATGCAGTTTAGCTCCAGCATCGCAACTGTTGCAAAAATCTAACTGCCATCCATTTGAAATTCGCTTCCTTTGATTGGTTCATGAGGCTCCACATAGGATGATCAATTTGGTCAAAGGCATTCAAACTTTTTTGGCATATCAGTTAGACACTAACAGTGTCTCCCCGATGCCACAAAGTCTTGACTATCGATATCGTCATAGATTCCAATAGTCAGCAAGACGATATAGCGAATGCCATGAGTCATACCGAATCCATCGACATCCATTCCATTCTCGCTAGGACATCTTACTGAAGCCCTTCTATTAGCAAGACATTTCGTATCGGCGAGACTACATGCTATCAGTGTCAGCGAGACTACATACTGACAACCCAAGTCTCCCCAATAGCTGCGAGTGAATAACAATCGGTGACAGAAACAATAGTCAGTGAGAGATCTTGTCGAGTCTCCATGTCATAGCGATAGGTCTATTTAGCAAGACCGAAACCAAGTCACAACGACTAGGGAATTTCAACAAGATTCAGAACAGCTAATCGGCCAAACATCAATAATGTCACAGCGACTTTTCCCTTCAGGAGTTACATGTCAGTATGGATTGAGGAAAATATTCCAACAAGAAACACACATAACACCAAGATTTTTTACGTGGAAACCTTGTTAGGGGAAAAACCACGGTGGAGGTCAATCCACAAGATTATACCCTGTTAAAAGTATAATGAAAATGAAATATGGGGAATGCACATGCATTCAGGCACACTGCCTAGAGCTCACTTTTGAATTACAAAGGAAGACACACTATCTTATAAAGAGATTCAGATTACAGCCATCTAGATTTTGAACTGAGAAAATAGCATATGCTAATGCTTGATTATAGTTCCAATTAAGCACATGAACACTTCTCCACTCTTCTTCACTCTTCTTCACACTTCTTCACACTTTGCTCTACCTTCGAATGATTTAGAACATTATTCATGCACAGACACATTTGGCATACTTCAAATGAAATGAACAATCACTTATATATATCTGCAACATGAAATTTCATCACTACAAGTCGGCCACAAAGAAATAATAAAATGAATATAAATTGTCGGCCAAAAACATTAAAGATTATCAATGCAAATCAACCAAGGTAGGCCACAACTTAGTGAGGACCCAAATCAACATCTCCAACATGAAAACACTTCAATTAATTTCTCCTTGAAGATCCACAACATGCTACAAACTCTATGTCGGCCAAGAACAAGAAAAACATGAACATGCAAGAGAAAATTGCCACATGAGCACAATGATCAATGTGGATGTGCAACAAAGACAGAGCATGATCTAGAAACATCCAAAAGAATCACGAATCACAAGAGAAACATCCACAAAAACTAAACTAACTGAAATAACATCTTCAATCAGGAACACTGACTGAAGAAACATAAAAACTGTCAGAATGAAAATCTTCATAACTCAATCAAATCTTTATGTGGATCTCTAAAAATAAACATGGATAAACTACATATACTAAAAAAAAAACCGTTTAGTCCACAACCTCTGATCAACAATGCACAAAAATAACCACCAATATATCGGCTACACTGAACTTCACTTCACCACTGACAACCTGCAACTCATTTATTACAATTTTCTCAATATCCTCAACATATACAGCTTCAAATACATTTATGCTAATAGTATTGACATCAATGACAACCACATATCAATGACACAACCACAGCATCCAACAACACATTTATTTATAGTGGTTTGGAAGTGCTTGGCCTTAGCTTTGTTACCACTGGAGTGGTTCCCATCTTTCGAAGCGGGGTGGCAAGCCCTCTAATAAAAGGTAAACACTAGCAAGGAAGTACAGTTATTTTTTATCATCCCAAATCGCATGAAGCGCAAGGAGAGAGCATATTTTGTGCCTTTTCCTCACACTCACATGGGGTTCATTTTAAGCACCAAATCCAAATGTGTCATGTGATTAGACAAATTCCAAAGAGGTACTTTGGATCACTTGAGATCACCCAATGGCACAAGCGAAGATCATACGCACTCTATGACAGTCGCAAATCACCAAACACAAAAGACACTTGTTGATTTTACCCTTTGTTTACAATTTTAAGACACTTATAAATTTTAAATCAATGACATTTTGTGCATGTTTGTTTTAATGCCCATGAGTGTAAGAATGTAGATTATTGTTCTTTTTAAAGCCTTATGAGTGAAAAATGTAGGTTCTTTTTAACCTTTATGATCCTAATGCAAGTTGTAGAAAATAAACAAAATGGAAATTTTCTTTTAAAACTAAACTAAAGTAAAGCTCAATTCATTTTTTTTGTTTCAAAATAAATTTTTTTTGGGAGCTCCAATCCAAAGCCACACACTAAAAATAGAAAGTTAGTAACCAAAAACCCTACTCTACTCAAAAACCCAAAAGAAAAATTGAAAACAAACTGAAAAACAAGAAATTTTATACCAAACAGGCAGTTGCGTCATTCTTTTTAGCAAATGTGTCATTGTGTTGCATTACACCAGAACAATTGCGTCGTGATTTTGAATTCAAATTTTCCTACCTATCATTTCCTTCCAAAGATGTGTCATTATTTTCATCAAATGCATCGTTTCCTATTAGATGCATCATTGTTTTGAACAAATGTGTCATTCCATATTGGAAAACTACAAAAATAGAAAGAAAGTTGTACGAAATATTGCAAAAAAAAATTCTTCATGTTGGATTCACCAATGTAAGATGGGGGAAAAAATTCTAGCCTAGATAAACTGACAACCACAACACTTCTAAGCTAAAAACCTCATCTAAAACAAGAGAATACAAACAAAAGTGAGGAATAAAATGAAAGTATTCAAATGAAAGCACTCCCCATATTGCAATTGATTCACTTCCCTTGTCTCTCCTATTTCTTCTTTTGCCAATATTGCCCTCAGATTTGTTGTTAAATTTGTCCAAATACCTGCAAATAGTAAGAAAGAAAGTTGGAGGTAATGGTTGCTAAGACAAAAATGGAGGAAGGTTGCTTTTATAGACAACCATTTGAATGGACGGTTGAGATCAAACTTCTAGAAATATGCCAAGATCAACGGTGGAGGATTGATGCGCCAAAAGTGGTGGGCTAGGGACAACTATGACACTGACAGCTATGACAGAGACGGCTATGACAAAGACGACTATGACAAAGACGACTATGACAGAGATTAATGATCAAGTGGGAGGAAATGGATAAATTAAAAATTGAAAAATAATTAATTCATGAGAAAGGAATATTTGACCAAGTGGAGAATAAATAATTCATTCAAATTATTTATTTGAGAACAAGAGGAAATGGACAAGTGGAGATTCAATTAAAATAATTTGCATAATTATTTTAATTAAATGAGAGGAAATGTGAAAAGATGCATTAAATAATTAAATTGATTTAATTATTTAATACAAGTGACACATGGAGGATGATTAAATAATTTTGACAATTATTTAAGGACAAAAGAATTAAAAGGGGGAGTGAATAGTTAAATAATTAATAATAATTATTTAACCATAGATGAAAGATGACAAGGAAATAATTAAATAAATAGTAATTTATGTAATTATTGAAGAAGGGGGAATATTAGCAACACAATTAATTTATTTTATTGATCAAGATAGAATAAAGATTAGAAAGTGAATTAATTAAATAATTAGAAATTATTTAATTAATAGAG